>BRDA01006092.1:14359-42649 GCA_036984385.1 Crenuchus spilurus | reverse complement strand
TGCCTATTGTCCTGTAGCCCATCCCAGCCTTGTGCAGGTCTAAAATTTTGTCCCTGTTGTCCTTAGAAAGCTCTTTGGAGTGTGACTGATTGAGATTGTGGACAGTTGCCTTTCATAGACATTACAAGTTCAAACAGGTGCAATTAATACAAGTAATTAGTGCAGAATAGGAGGGCTTCTTAAAGAAGAACTAACAGGTCTGTAAAAGGCAGAATTCTCGCTTGTTGTTTATTGACCAAATACCTATTTTCCACTATAATTTACAAATAAATTCTTTAAAAATCCTACAATGTGATTTCCTGGATTTTTTTTTCTCATTTGTCTCTCATAGTTGAAGTGTACATATGATGAAAATTACAGACCTCTCTCATCTTTCTAAGTAGGAGAACTTGCACAATCAGTGGCTGACCAAATTCTTTTTTGAATGGGTGCATAAAACAAAGACTGTGGCTGGTGTACATCAGCATGCCTGGTAACATAAACCTGTAAAAGTTCATCCATTTCATTACTGTTTTGTATTTATTTCATGTTTTTATGTATTGTATTTTATGTTTTCTGTATGTAAAACATTAGTTATTCTATATAAAATGCATTTTTGTTAATATTTTGAAGTGTCTGAAACAGATTAATTAGATTTACATTATTTCTTAAGAGAAATATTGCTTCAGTTATCTTTCATTTTGGTTACTGTCAGGCACTTTAGAACAGATTAATGACTAAAACCCAGGTTCCACTGTATCCTGATTTTCATGAGCTGTAAGTCATACTTGAAATGGCACTTTACGTGTAATCAGTATACAATATGACAGACCTTTCTGAATTAAATTATGAACAGTGAACGTGTCGAGGAGTCAATTCTATTGATGACAATGGCAGGACAAAGTCATACATCAGTAGTAGACATTTACATTTATTTTAGTTAACATCATCAGTTATTTTTGCTTAATGAAAAAACAAAAAAAAATTACTAACATAATACTATAAACATAAATGTAATGACATGCCACCAGCAAACATTTCAGTCTAAAATAATTCTATGATAGTCTTTATCATCTTCAAATGGCCTGGACACTAGTTTAGAGTGACAATGTGTGATGGCAGGCTTCAGAGAGCTAATCTGTCTGAGCCACTGCCGAGTAGAAATCTGAAAAAAATAAAAAGCCTCCCATAGGATCACTTCAATATGCACCCTCCGATTCCAAAACGACTGACATATAGAGACTGTCCGTCATGTGAGCCCTCAGGCGTACTTCAGCCTCACTCTCAATCTTCTGCCACAACTGAGGACCCTATAGAAAAGCCTTTACAGGGATGACTGTGGCCTGTGATAGCACTGGACAGAAAGCCGGTCCATCCACGGCAGTCAATCCCACTAAAACCAGCCCAAGACAATTTGATTCTTAATATCACCTGAGCTGGGTGCATCTAACCGCATACAAAAAATGATTCTCTAGCCTTTATAAACATTAAAGACATATTTTCAATTTCATTTATATAATAAATACAAAATCACAATCCTAATGCAATTCAATTGAATAAATTCTATTAATTTTGGACAATATATTACAATTGAAATGCTTTTTATTGCTACAGTTTTTATGCATTAGAAAATATTTTGCCACAAATATTTTTTGACTATATGGGTATGACAACACAAGTGAACTACAAAGCCCAAGGCTCATCAGTGGTGTTGAGAAATGTGTTGATGCACTATTTAGGTCACATGGTAGCCTACATTCAAGTAGTTGTAAAAAGTCTATCACATCTAGCATTCAAGTCCATGTGTTTAATCTTTCGTTTATCTAGCGTCTTGTAAAAATGTTTGTGGTGATGTTGTGGACTTGATGCTCTATTCTGGCTGAGTTTACATAGCAGAATTCTTTTAAACTAGGTGAGCATGTGGTGGAAGTAGTTAGTGGATAGCAGCAGCCAGCCACCTCTGTTGACCAAAACAATGCAAGATGTCTGCTCATCTGTTCTGCTTCCAGTTTTTTTTAAGGACTTTATGGTCTGTTTTTAATTCACAATTCCCTGGAACCACTCCAGCCAAAACTGGGGATTGTGTTTGAAAAACAGGGGTGTCTGGTCAACCTAGTTTTAGTTATATTGCAGTGTGCGAGTCTTACTACCTATCATGCCTGCATAAAATTACAGGACACACTACCTGAGACTAGACAGCACCACCGATTGTAACTTGAGGGAAGGTTGGCCATGATCTGTGAGCTCCTGAGCCTCTTTTGAACTATTTCCCACTAAGAAATCTCTAGTGATTGTTTTGTCTCTGACACGCCACATTGATAAATTAGGCGATGACTTGGCTCATTCTTTTGGGAGCCCAGGAGAGCTCTGGCGTTCAGGGAGTTCTGATGGCCTGGCTGAGGCTGACCACACACACACAACTGCAGCAGGGAGGAGTAATGCAGTTTCTTCATCACCGCACTGCGAGGAGGCAGCACGACTCACTCACAAACTCTGAGCTAATGGAAGCCACTGGTAGAACATTGCTCATGTATGGGAATGGAAAGATTGGTGGCATTTGTTGGGAAGGTAATCGAGCACTACCAAAGCTCTACAGAACACTATATGCTAAATCAGTGCTTCTTTACGCTGCACGAATGGTCACAAATAACCAGGGGGGTTTAAAGTGGACCAGCCAGATCAAAGCATGAAATACAAAATGAAAACAATTCAGTAAATTAATATTTTGTAGCTAAAAAACAATCACTGTTTAGGTTTGCACTGTAGCATATTCCTTATCCCAGTGTTAAAAGCAAAGCTAATTATATTTGTATTATCAATGTCTCCCTGTGAGCTGATTTACAGTCTACAGTGACTATGGGAGGGAATTAAAAGGAATTACTTTCTGATGCACCAAAAGGATTTATCATGCAAATACTGCTTTCTGGACCCACAGAGAAGAACATCCATGGATGATGATCACAAGTGTAAATTTTCAATGCAGAACAAATACAAAGAATTAGCTGGCGAGGCTTTTTCATGTTTTCAGAGATGCAATACTTAAAATGTACAGTTAACTGCACTTTAATTAAAAAAGTTATATATACAGTCTTATGCAAACGTTAGTGCACTCCAGCTAAACCCAGTTATGTTTTAATGATTTTGTAATCTCATCTAAAGATGAAAAAGCTACATATTTTAATGCACATTTTATTTATTTATTGTTATTTATTACTTAACAAATAACAATGCAGCCTGTATAAAAGTCGTAGTGCAACAAATATGTTTTATTTAAACTACACCAAAACTATCCTTCTGACTAGATTCTTTAAAACTACACCAAAGTTGTTCTTCTGACTAGATTCTTCTAAACTACACCAAAACTATTCTTCTGACTAGATTCTTCTAAACTACACCAAAACTATTCTTCTGACTAGATTCTTCTAAATTACACCAAAGCTGTTCTTGTAACTAGATTCCTCTAAACTACACCAAAACTGTTCTTCTGACTAGATTCTTCTAAACTACACCAAAACTATTCTTCTGACTAGATTCTTCTAAACTACACCAAAACTATTCTTCTGACTAGATTCTTCTAAACTACACCAAAGTTGTTCTTCTGACTACATTCTGCTAAACTACACCAAAGCTGTTCTTCTGATTAGATTCTTCTACACTACACCAAAGCTATTCTTCTGACTAGATTCTGCTAAACTACACCAAAGCTGTTCTTCTGACTAGATTCTTCTAAACAACACCAAAGCTATTCTTCTAACTAGATTCTGCTAAATTACACCAAAGCTGTTCTTCTGATTAGATTCTTCTACACTACACCAAAGCTGTTCTTCTGACTAGATTCTTCTAAACTACACCAAAGCTATTCTTCTGATTAGATTCTTCTACACTACACCAAAGTTGTTCTTCTGACTAGATTATTCTAAACTACACCAAAGCTGTTCTTCTGACTAGATTACTCTAAACTACACCAAAGCTATTCATCTGACTAGATTCTTCTCAACTAAACCAAAGCTAATCTTCTGACTAGATTCTTCTAAACTACACCAAAGCAGTTTTTCTGTCTAGATTCTTCTAAACTACACCAAAGCTGTTCTTCTGACTAGATTCTTCTAAACTACACCAAAGCTGTTCTTCTGACTAGATTCTTCTAAACTACACCAAAACTGTTCTGACTAGATTCTTCTAAACTACACCAAAGTTATTCTTCTGACTATATTCTCCTAAACTACACCAAAGCTATTCTTCTGACTAGATTCTTCTAATCTACACCAAAGCTGTTCTTGTAACTAGATTCTTCTAAACTACACCAAAACTGTTCTTCTGACTAGATTCTTCTAAACTACACCAAAACTATTCTTCTGACTACCGGTAGATTCTTCTAAACTACACCAAAGCTGTTCTTGTAACTAGATTCCTCTAAACTACACCAAAACTGTTCTTCTGACTAGATTCCTCTAACCTCTCCAAAACTATTCTTCTGACTAGATTCTTCTAAACTACACCAAAACTATTCTTCTGACTAGATTCTGCTAAACTACACCAAAGCTGTTCTTCTGACTAGATTCTTCTAAACTACACCAAAGCTGTTCTTCTGATTATATTCTTCTACACTACACCAAAGTTGTCCTTCTGACTAGATTCTTCTAAACTACACCAACGCTGTTCTTCTGACTAGATTCTCATAAACTACACCAAAGCTATTATTCTGACTAGATTCTTCTCAACTAAACCAAAGCTACTCTTCTGACTAGATTCTTCTAAACTACACCAACGCTGTTTTTCTGTCTAGATTCTTCTAAACTACACCAAAGCTGTTCTTCTGACTAGATTCTTCTAAACTACACCAAAGCTGTTCTTCTGACAAGATTCTTCTAAACTACACCAAAGCTGTTCTTCTGATTGGATTCTTCTAAACTACACCAAAACTATTCTTCTGACTAGATTCTTCTAAACTACACCAAAGCTATTCTTCTGACTAGATTCTGCTAAACTACACCAAAGCTGTTCTTCTGACTAGATTCTTCTAAACTACACCAAAGTTATTCTTCTGACTAGATTGTGCTAAACTACACCAAAGCTATTCTTCTGATTAGATTCTTCTAAAGTACACCAAAGTTGTTCTTCTGATTAGATTCTTCTAAACTACACCAAAGCTGTTCTTCTGACTAGATTCTTCTAAAATACACCAAAGCTATTCTTCTGACTAGTTTCTTCTCAACTAAACCAAAGATACTCTTATGACTAGATTCTTCTAAACTACACCAAAGCTATTCTTCTGACTAGATTCTGCTAAACTACACCAAAGCTGTTCTTCTGACTAGATTCTTCTAAACTACACCAAAGTTATTCTTCTGACTAGATTGTGCTAAACTACACCAAAGCTGCTCTTCTGATTAGATTCTTCTAAACTACACCAAAGTTGTTCTTCTGATTAGATTCTTCTAAACTACACCAAAGCTGTTCTTCTGACTAGATTTTTCTAAACTACACCAAAGCTATTCTTCTGTCTAGATTCTTCTAAACTACACCAAAGCTGTTCTTCTGACTAGAATCTTCTAAACTACACCAAAGCTGTTCTTCTGACTAGATTCCTCTAAACTACACCAAAGCTGTTCTTCTGATAAAATTTTTCTAATCTACACCAAAACTGTTCTTCTGACTAGATTCTTGTAAAATACACCAAAGCTATTCTTCTGACTAGATTCTTGTAAACTACACCAACACTGTTCTTCTGATTAGATTCTTCTAAACTACACCAAAACTGTTCTTCTGACTAGATTATTCTAAACTACACCAAAGCTACTCTTCTGACTAGATTCTTCTAAACTACATCAACGCTTTTCTTCTGACGAGATTCTTCTAAGTTACAAATCAATAATACTTTTGACAGACATGATCCTCTTGTTACATGCTGCTGCACTAATATATTTGACTGCAATATTAATACGTATATTTGTCTTAATTCTGGTTTGAGTTTACAGACAAAACTATTCTTAAAAATATTTTCATGGCTGTCTGAGACATTTGCATTATACTAGAAAACCTATTCTTTCACATTAATCTCTCTATAATAGTAAATATCATACAGCTCAACAGTCCTCGGTGCCAGTTCAACATCTATCACTCTTTATAGCTGCAGAAAAATAGCCAAGGTGATCCTCACCGTCCCCGTCATCAGAACAGAAATGATCCGAGCCTCTCCGCCAGGTCACAAATAGTGTGTCAGACACCTCATTAACTCAGATTGTTGCTTTAAACACAACATCATGCATATGCTGGAGCAGAGAGCACCTTTCATCCATCCGCACAGGCTTCAGGACAGGCTCAGATACAGATCCCACCACCATCAAACCAATGTCAGGGCGTGAAGTTCAGAAAGAGACAAATAACACCAGCACCGGTTCCAACTCATTTAGTGCAGGCAGTGACAATTAGGCCTCTTCGCTTCCTGTTCGCTGTGATTTCTCTGTAGTTTAGCCACTCACACCTGCTGAGTATTACTCCGAAAAAATAAATATAACGCACATCACCATGCATCACGGTACAGATACATGCTCTAATAGGGAGTGCCATCTGGCTCAGTGCGTATGCACCATCAAGCTTAAGTGCTTTACATCTGTTGATAGAGCAGACGTGCCATTGTTTTCCAAAAGCCCCCTTAACCTTTCTGCCAGGCTTTTAAACACTGCTGTTCCACACATGCAACGGATTGATGCTCTTGTTGGAAAACATGTAGGTGACGAGATGGGTTAAGAAGTCACAATCTGTGTCACAAAGAACTAAAGTCAGTGCTGTATTTATTTAATCACAGCCCATTATCTGCATGAGCTACACTAAGTAGGAGTTTGTAAGGTCAGAAGTTCACACAAGGCATTGAGGGATGTAGAAATATTGTGGATATGTACACTGAGCAATCATATTGATTGGTTGCTTATGGGCTAATATCTTCAGTTCTAGTAACCATAATACTTCCGTGTCCCATAAGTGATAAATGTCAAATATGTGATAAACTTCCGGTGGAGAGTAAACAGCTGTACCAAAACCTATAAGCTGACTGTCAAAAACTTGGGGGAGATGCTAAAGGTGAGCTAAAAAGCAGTGACATTGTTCTAACATAGAACATTGAGTAACTGGAGCAGCAGAATTTGTGGATTTTAATGTAGTCTCCAAATGGCCACAAAATAAATTATTTTAATATAGTAATAGTAGTGATGTCTACTGAGGATATCAGTCCATAAACACCTTAATAAATCTCTAATGCTTGGTCAATGTGAATCTCTCTCTCTCTCTCAATGTATATATATATATATATATATATATATATATATATATATATATATATATATATATATATATATATATATATATTAGTGATGGGACTCGATTAAAAATTTTAATCGAGTTAATTTCAGGGTCTGTAATTAATTAATCGCAATTAATCGCAAATCATATATCAACAAATTAAACATTTTCAATTAAAAAAATCTTTTTGCTACTAATATTTTTTATGAATAGACATACAGTATATGCTTAACAACAAACATGTTTACTGCTTTTTGATTTTTTATTGTTATTAAACCAACAGATTTGGCAAAGTGCTATAATATTTATTCAGATTTCAAGTATTTCAGGAACCCCTGAGTCTTTAACTTATTTGAAAAATAAAAAAAAATAATGTAAGCAGCACACTAGACAATAATGATAGCACCATTTCTTGAAAATAAGTCAAATAACTATACATTACTGTGACTCTTGTGATAGTTTTAACATCTTGTCATTTGGTCCAATGTGGGCTGGCTAAAGCGTTTATTTTTTACCGCTGCTGGGGATGCTGACATTAGCTGTGGAGACGGCTGTGCTTGCCGCAACGTTCGGCAATGAGATGGTATTTTAGGCTTGAGTAGCTTCGGTGATAAGCAAATTCCTTTTTAAACAATTTGCATACAACAGTAGTCTTTTCAAAAGTCCCATCAGAATGTTTTTTAAAGCTAAAGTTGTCCCTCAGTGGACTTCGTAGTCCATTGGTGCAGTTTGCCGATGTCGCTCGTCCATCATTGTTGTTGTTTGCGGATGTCGCTTGTGCATCAGATTTACAGGCGTGCTAGAACACGCAAATACAAAGGTTCCGGCTCCAAAGTTTAAAAAAATGTGATTAATTGCGATAAAAATTTTTACGTTTTAAAACCTTTGTAATTAATTAATCGAAATTAACGCGTTAAAGTCCCGGCCCTAATATATATATATATATACATACATACAGTGGGTCCTAAGAAAACTATTGTTGAAAGAAAGGCATAAGGGCCTCTTGGCTGCGTCTCTGACCAGTGCTCTCCTTGCTCAATCTGTCAGTTTAGGTGGACGGCCATGTCTTGGTAGGTTTGCAGTTCAATTCACTAGTGTTCTCTAACAAACCACTGAGGCCTTCACAGAACAGGTGTATTTATACTGAGACTAAACTACACACAGCTGGACTCTATTAACTAATTAAGTGACTTCTGAAGGTAATTGATTGCACTGGATTTTGTTTAGAGGTATCAGAGTACAGGGGTTGAATACTTATTGACTTCACACTTTTAAGATTTTTATTTGATTAAAATGTTTAAAACCATGTATCATTTTCATTCCACTTCACAATTATGTGGTACGTTGTGTTGGTCTATCATTTAAAATCTCAATAAAATACATTTACGTTTGTGGTTGTAAGGTGACAAAATGTGAAAAAGTTCAAAGGGTATGAATACTTTCTGGACCCACTGTGTATATATATATATATATATATATATATATATATATATATGTAACGTTTGCCATGTGCTGTCTTGTCTCCACATGCTCTTTTGTTTACGTTCACATCATGTTGTCCTGTCTCATTAATGGTCAGCAGTCTTGTCTGCTCACAGCCCTGTTCCTTCATATATCATGATTAAGTGTGCTTTAAAGGTTCCCCCTTGTTTTACAGTCTTGTCTATCATTGTTTGACTTCAGTCATAGCGTTCTGTTCTGTCATCACGTCATGCATTTGTATCACAGCCAAGTTTTTGAGTTTCTGTTTCAGTTTTTGCAATAAAGCCCTGTTGTTTTTGGAACCCCGCTGTGCCGTCTCCTCCTGCCCCCTCTCCTTTTGACTAGATAGATAGATATGTAAGTGATGTTCACTGTTATAATGGATAACAGCTGATGAAAAACAGAAATCTAAAATCTCATTATTATTATATAGAATATTTCATTTTAAGTAAATGTATATTCAAAGAGTATTAAACATTAAAACACAAAACGTTTTGAAATGTCATTTTACACATAATTAACATTAAATGTATGACAGTTAATATATAGCCTTGCATGTTTAAAAATTTTATTTTTGTTTTAATCATTTTAAATTTAGCAAATAAAGAGAAATTGTGCAAGGAAATGTGCAGAAATTGTTTTCATTTGTCCCCCATAAAGGTTTGCTTTATAGTTACTTATTTTCACTTAGCAAGCCAACAGTTTTGTTTCAACTGGCCAATCAGACTTCAGAAGCAGAACTTAGAAGTATAATATATGAATGCAATAAGAGTATTGATAAGATCTTCAGTACATTTGTCATCTGTTTCTATTGCTTGTGCAACTGATATCTTTCAGCCTTTGACATCACGGCATGATTAATTCAAAATCATTTTTATAAAGTCAGGGATGAGAAGCAAGCTTATTTTTGCACCAGAACAGATCCAATTTCCTGGTTAAATTCAGAAAGTCCAACAACTCTTCCTGTCTAGAGAATGATTCATTCTGTTCCGAGCACTCTGATGCTGAGTTGAGAAGCATTCACAACCACATTCAACTACATTCACATTTTACAACATTGTCTGCGCTCCCGCTGTGAATTCGACACAATTCATATCCAGTACGTATTGCATGAGTGCGTGTGATTGTGTGTGGCAGATGTGTTGAATAAACCAGAGGTGCTGCCAGCAGCATGCAAATGAATGAATGAATTAATGAATGAATGAATGTGAAAAAAAAATGAATATCTTATTTATTGTAGTCCTTGGAATATTTTCAACACTATCTCACTCAGGATTAATAATGCAACGGATTCCAATAGGTTCAATAATAGAAGGCAATCAGTGGAGTGAAGCACACACAGGAGCGTGGAGAATGGTGCGCATATTTCAGCACTTCTCCAGGCCACAGCAGGACGGCACAGCAGCACCAGTCTCTTTCAATTAAGTCAGCGTAAGAAAGGCCAATTCACCCCAGCAGCCACGCAGCATATTAATATGACATTGATCCCAGTCAAAAAGGAGAAATTTCAAGCAGAAGACCATACTTGTCTTGCACAAAGCCCAGCTAATGTTTGCAGAAAAGAGAACAAAATCCATAAGACAGGAACAAACAAAAAATCGGATGTTTCCTCACTGCTATAAGACATGACCAGAATAGAAGAAACATTTTCAAGCACTTGCATCCATACATCCATTCATCATCACACCCACTTAATCCTTATCAGGGTCACAGTTAGTCCCCTACCCCCTCACTGGGCACAGGGCAGGGCATCTTTACTATTTTCAAGCACTTATTTGCAGGAATTAAATTTTTTGAACAGTTAACAAGATTATGAATACGAATAGTGTATATATATGAGTGTAAGCTCACAAGACCAAAACTTTGTCACCTTGCATGTTTAAGGTAGTAGTAACTTCAGGCTCCTGCAGATGGCACTGCATGAGGATGATTGGGCTATAAATACCTGTGCAGAGTGTGACAGGATTCATAGATTGAGAAGAGGTGGTACAGTGCCGTGAATGTCATGTCTGATGTGTGAAACAATAGGTCGTAAAGCAGATGTTAATGATTGACAAAATCGCACTTAAGCACCAAAAGCCAGAGTGCGAAGGAAGGAGCTGAATTTGCAGGTGTATCAAAGTGTACAGTCATACAGGTCAACCAGCAGTTGCAAGAATCCTAGTCTACAGGAAATCCTCAGATATTTATAGTTTGATCATTCTCATGCAGCACCATCTGCAGGAGCCTCAAGTTACTATATATATATATATATATATTCTTGTGAGAGAAGTTTAAATAAGCAGACACATTTTTCAGCACGAGTCAGAGCGCAGCACATTTTCCCCCGCCATTTGCTATTCATATGGTGATGAAATGGTAATCCTGGATATACAATTGGAGGATTAGCAGCCCAGGTATGTGCCAAAACCAAGGCGCTCTTCTGAGTGCTCACCTGAACAAAGACTTCTAACACCTATCCTATAAATTTTCAATCTAGGACCCAGTGAATGAGTGAAAAACAGAGTGACACTTCACATTTGGTCTGTTTTAGAAATAAAACCCCATACAAATTCTATTGACAATAATGAGCAGTGTGCAGCCAACACATGTTTATTCAGTTCAGAGCTCAAAACTCTATGTTTAGAGTGTTTTTTCACAATATATCAGCACATCTGAAAATAGATGATTGATTAAAGTTTAGAGCAGATTTAATCAAAATATAGATTTATGAAATTCTTACTGATGTGACACTGTTGTTGTGGTGTAAAAAGTCTGTGTAACACTTTGGAAAAAAAGAATGTTAGATGGGTGTAATTTGTAAAAAAGTGAAGGCTTATCAGGCTACATCAGAGTGTCTGAAAAACCCTCAGACTCCAGAGGGTTAAACACGCAAGGTGACAAATATTTGTCCGGTAATCTTATGAATATGATCACATCACCCAAGAATGCTCAAAACCTTAGTATTCTCATGGATGACCAACTATTGTTCTCTGCTCATGCTGCTGGTTTCATCTGTATAGAGAATTCAGTGCTTTTTCTCTAGAAAGTTCACTCATGTGCTTGTCCCAGCTCTTGTCATCTCAAGACTCTCTTGTATGCATGCCATCAGGACTTTGCAACTGATACAGAATTCTGCAGTGTAGCTTGTCTTCAACATTCCTAAATTTACCCATATCACTCCACAGCTGAGATCCCTTCACCGGCTCCCTGGAGCAGCAGGCATCAAACTGAAAATGTTGATGTCTGCCTACAAAGTCAAAAATAGACCAGCTTCCTTCCTACTTGATTGCAATGATCAAAATTCATCCATACCTCAAGCCCTTTGAGCTTCACATATGGCTCGGCTTGATCTGCCATCCTTTAAGAGCGAGGGAAGACTAGCATCAGAATGTTTTTATATCCTGGCAACCAGATGGTGGAATGAACCATTGGCTGTCCAAAGAGCAAAGCCACAAATAGTGACTAAAGAACATCTCTTAGAAATATACTTAAATGTTCTCTTGTGTTATGTTTGCTCTTGAATTGTTGTATATATTATACTTTCCATATAGATTGGCACTTGATTTACATACCTGTATAGTGTAATTGGATGTCTAGCTGTCTATTGTCAGCTGTCTAGCTGGCAATTTCCAGCAACTGGCTCCAAAATTGTTTTTAGAGGGGTGGCCTGACAAGCCCCTGAAAATCTTGGGGTGGCATACATTGCAAATGCCAGTTCAGTGTTCAGTCCAGTTGGTCAGCCAAGGGGGAGGTTCCCTTCATTACAAACCAACATCAGTCTGGGGAGGGTAGTTTGATCTTCATCAGTAGGAATCAAACATCAGTTCTGCTGACGTCAAAATTCCTCAGTGGTCCAACACCTGTTTCACTGCAAAGCCAATGACATTGAAGAAACGTTGGCATGGCTAATCAGATTTCAGTGATGCCACTGCCCACCTTCTGCTCTTCAGAACTGCCTTTGTTGGCAATGTGACAAAACTTATGCAAGGGAGGAGAAACTCATGGGTTTGAGCTACCTTTTCTTAAAGATTCATCTTGCCAAATACATTGAGACAAAAACTGATGCTTGGAGAGTATTTTAGAAAATTTGGGATTGTGTGATTAGGGTGCACTAATAGCCTGAAATGGCTGAATCACAGCATGACTGCCCAACACTTGTTGCTGAGTAACCTTCAGTGAAGGGAATGTTAAATAAGCTTTTGAAAGCTAAATACAGTTGAAATGTGGTCAAATTGAATTTGTATACACTCTGTGGCTACTACTGTTTTGGCATTTGGCACCCTGAAACCATGGCACCTAAAGGTCAGCTTGAGCTTAGAAATGCCCACAGATGATGAGTAATTAGCTACTTGGGTAACAAGGGGAGAAAAGTTGCTGCTGGTATGAATGCACGGTAAGACTGTAGTTATCTAAGTCTGAATATTTAAAATCAATACTGTAAAGGTTCCAAATGAACCTTGCTTCAATAGTATCACACTTCAGAATATTCTATGCAATTTGATACCAAATTTCAACAGTTGATTCAGCATCTGCAAGCCAGAAGCTTCTACCAAAATCCAGACTGCTAATAGACTGTTAAAATGACTTTCCATGTGCATGTTATTAATGTTAGCGGTTCTTGATTAGCCTTCCTGCAGTTCAGTGTCATTAGCAAATACACCCACTTCCAGTACTCTGCACTTTCTGCCTTAAACCACTGTGACTTTTAATTTGCATCAGAAAAAAGTATCAAAAAGTGAAAATCTTGGTGTTTCTGTATCGAAAAAGTTTGAACCTGTTGAAAGACGGTATCACACTTATGGTGACGGCCGTTCCCTCACTGCACTCCATTTACCACAATAGCTCTGGCACTCATGCTGGGACCTCAACCAATCACAGACAAACTCTCACTTGCTGGAGTACTAATTAATTCCACCTGTTACTCATTTATGTTGCAGTATTTAAACCATTTCTGTGACCAATTGCAAAGTATTGTTGTTATTTCCATTATGTCCTGAGTATTTTTCTCTGATGTCTTACTTGGCTATGATCTCTATTTCTGTATGTGACCTTGACTTTGTCTCTACTTTTTAATATTGTTGTTTGGACCTTTGCCTGCTTGACCACGACTGATTTCTGCCTTTTTCCTCAGTTATAGTGAACTCCTCTATGTGTTTTGAGATGCTCACATCATTAGACCTTTTTTAAGACATTTGTCTGCGCCATCTGGTCTCATTTCATCCACAGCCTTACACAGGGATATCATTGTGATATGCCTTTGCTCCCCATTGAATCAGTGTTTTAATTTAATTATTTTTTGTATTTGTCCTGACTATATATTTAATACGGGTATTAATTTGCCAGGTTTTGAATTATTTCTTAAAATATGCTGACAAAACAAGGACATTTCAATCACAATTAGCTTTTGATCACCATTTTCAAAGGACAAACATGTGGCCGGAGATGCTCAGACCTTGAGTTTGGTGACAAATTGCAGTGCATGGCTGGCATGTAATTTAAAGAACAGAACAACAAGATCTACATATAACATTACACATGAGCGCACTCAGCCTTCAAGAGAGAGAAAGGGTCTAACAGCCTCGCGTGTCACATTTAATTGGCCGACTTGCCTGTTTTTGAATGGTGACTTGTAAAAGATGTCACACTGCATTCAAATCTCAGACTGATGAAGGAGGAACGTAGCTATTTTAAAGCCTCAGCACATGTTCTCATTTTTTACTACATGAAAAAGCATTAAAATCAATCCACCATTTTATTGTTTTATTGACAGGGCCCATAGAATGGGAATATTATGTGAAAAAAACATGTTTTAAATATTATTTTAAATCCATGTTTGATACAGTATGTAAAAAAAAATGTTTCCTGAAAAATACTCTGTCCATTCAATCCATATTTGATAACAAAACTGCAACAGCAGCTGTACTAAAACCTAGGTTCTGCTGGTTTAGGTTCACTGTCAACAACTTGTGGGAGACACTGAAACTGAACTACAGAGTCCTACCTACCACTGTCCTACTTTACCTACTACCATAGAAGACTGAGTATTGGGAGCAGGAGCACTTATCATAGTCTCCAAACTGATATTTACATAATTAATGATTTAAATCAGAAATGAAATAACTAGTTCATCTCCAGTAAAGTAAATATCTTTAAAAAGATTATGTTCATAATTTAATTCAGAAAGGCAAAATGCTATTAATTATATATTAATTACACATGAGTAACATTTCAAGCAATTTTTGTTTGAATGTTGATACTGTTTGAATAGTCATTTTAAAATAGAAAATTCCAATTAATAGAATTAAATATTCAAATAATTTGAGATTCTGGATTTCTGATTTTGTGATAAGTGATAAGCCAACAGTATTACTTTATATGTAATGAATATTAAAAATGACCGTGTACCTTTTTGAGTTAAATTATGAATAGTGAACTTTTTTCTTTACCCAATTTTATCAACAGTGTGTTGGTAGCTAATTGATCCGCGCATTCGTTGACTCTCTCTATCACTTGTAATGTTCCTGATTCTAGGAGGGTGCAGACTAACACAGGCCTCCTCCGATGCATATGAAGTTAAGCTCCGCCTCTTTTCAATCTGTTGACGTTACATCGTCACCACACAGCCAATGTGCTCAAAGGAAAGCGCAGCATCCTCAGTTCTGTTGGATCGCCTGGTAGACGCCTCAGCCAGCCAACATTACTTAGTAGTGATGGGGGAGATAGTACAATCTTACCCTCCAGGAGAGATGGCCAATTTTGCTCTCTCAGGCTCTGGCTGCCAATAGCAAGTAGCTTGATCAGGATTTGAACTAAGATCATAGTGACAGCGCTTTAGTCCACTGAGCCACTCGGGGCCTTTCTATTTTTTTTTTATGTGGCCCTGTATGTGCTGTCATGGAAAATGGAAAAGCTTTGTAACTCCAAACTTTTAAGCAAGAGTGCATATCAGTTATAAAGACAATAACAAAAATAGAGCCTGTTTAGTTCTAAGAGATAATGAGAGGCTGGAAAATGATCATTTAAAAGTGAACTATGAGAATTTTAAGTGGACATTGGGGAAGAATATAAACAAAAGAAAAATGTAGGCCAAAACTACTGACAGTGACTTGTTCACTGTTGGCAGATCTGTTGACAAAGTTGGTTAGCATGTGTTGTGTTTATGCTCAGGACAGAAGGTGAATATTGCAGAATCAGCAAATGCGACAAGGTACACATTAAAGTTTCCCTTCAGATCTCTCTCTTCTAAATCACATGACAGGGACGTCTGATATGCATAACAGATGCAGCCATACAGATCTTCTAGTCCTTCACTTTCAAGGTCAAAATCTTGCATATTGTGCTCAACAAAGAGAAGTAAACAGAATCATAAAGCAGATTCAGAAAGCTGTAGTCTAGTTCAGTGTAGTTTTGTGTGCCTTCTGATAACTCACTCTTAAACATGCTCCAGCCACAAATGCTAATTTTTGAGTACAGTGCACATCCAGATTTAGAATATCATGAAAAACTTAATTGCAGTTCATAATTGAATTCAAAAAGACAAACTGAAAGTAATTTAAGTCTCTTGTTTTACTGCTAAGTCTTATAGCTCATGAAAAATTGAAATCAAGAACCTCAAATTATTAAAATATTTCATTTGGAGCATGAAATATGTCACTTTACATGTAATAAATATAAATATTTGGTCATTTATCTTTTTTAATTCAATTATAAACACAAAATCTATCACAATATTGTAATTTTTGGAAACTGACTAGTAGCTACTCTTGTGAGGTTGGACAAGGTTTACAAAAAAACTGGCAAAAGCTACCAATTTATCAAAATACATAGCTTTACATTATTATCTCACATGCATAAGGGAGTTAATACTGTTAGATTGGTGGACTGTATATTTTGGTTGGGATTTAAGCCTCTTGGCTATAAACCACAGACGTCATGCATCATTCCAGAGTCAACATAATGCGCATATTAGGAGCTCTGGGCCTTTCTCTATGGAAAACATTTTGAAAATCAAAACTCAATTGCGTGTGTAAACAAAAATGCCTCAGAGTCAAAATATGAAGAATGCTACATATGTGCTACAAGCAGCTATAACACTGACATTGCATGCAACCTTCAAGAGAGGAAATGAAGAGCAGTTGCTCACCCAGAGTCTGATGAAACTCACCCGACACCGGGGTCATGGGGGTGGGTGGGAGGCTGTTGATGTTGAGCGCCCCCATCTGGTGGATCTGGGTGGTGGGGAAGGCCACACTGGGCGTCAGGTAGCCTCCATGACTGGCAGCCATGAGGGCCGCCTGCTGCTGCATCAGCTGCCAAAGAGGGAGAAAGAAAGAGAAAAAGAAAGAAAGAGAAGTTACTAGAAAGGAGCAGCCTATATGGGCGAGTGATGGATGGGTAGTGCTCGGCAGAGTTGAGGAGAAAGTGGAGCGGAAAAAGAGAGAAAAATGTGTCAACCTATGTTTAGTGAAAGCGTCCATCTTCCTAGTCAGGGAGCTGTCACGAGCCTCTAGAAACATTTCAGTAGCTGTCAGTGCTGCTCTTTCTAATGGAGGAACTGACATGCATATTCTTGTAGTCCTTAAGCGACCTGAGAGTTCACAACCAAAGCACAGGTTTGTATTCATCTTTTCATTTCAGACTTCAGGGTAATGGTTTCTTAATGGTTGTGACTGAATCCTGCCCTTGTCATTTCTCTTTTACTACGTGGCAGCCCTTGTCAAGAACAGCAGCTGGAGTTCTTTTTCAGATCTGTCGGTCTTTTTTGATATACAATAAATGACTAATTTTCTCATCCTCAGTATTGAAAAGCTCTTCTTGAGATCATGTTGTGGTACATGTTTCAAGGAGAATGGATGGCGCTGTCATGAATAATCCCTGCATGTATTTAGGAAATGGACAAACAGTTAATAATGAGCTCCATCTGGGTAGAAATGTAGAGGTGTAGGTGGTCAAATGGATGACTCCCATTGTGACCTATTATTAGTTTAGTCCCCCGTTGTGAAACAAGTGACACAAATACCCATCCTGCCACTTTAGCCAGCGCTAATCCAGAAGCTTCTCCTCCTCACTAGCTGGATGCTAATGACAATATTGCGAGCTGCATGACGCTGTGCTCTGTGCTGTATTTGCATGGAGTCCCTGGATGGGAAAAAGCCAATTATTTTCCCTCAATGCCCCTGTCAGGTAGGTTGAAAGCGGCTGTCCCACCACAAAACGCCAGCCGCTGGCACCTCATCCATAAGCTCCCTCTGCCTCGCCCGTGCTATCTATTAACTCCTCCTGTCATTTGCATAATTCTATCAACGTGACCAATGAGGATCATCCATTTTGTGGCGAGGAAGATGAATTGAGCTTTTTAGGTAACGAGTGGAGAAATGAACAAGAGGGAGCTAAACAAAGCTTAACAACACGAGAAAGAAGAACACACAATGGCTAAAGGGGCATCTGAGGGCCGTGACAGTTTGTGTAGCATAAGGGCAAGTCGATGCATTTAACAAGTTTAGGCTATAGCTAGCATGAGATGGCCTTATCTTCTCTGTGCCTGTCTCTTGGCCTTCAAAATCTCAGTGTGACAGTAATCAGAAGCCATTGTGCCCATCGTATGGCCTAGGCCTGTGAGCTGAATGGGACTTGCAGAGTTAAGCTGACTGAAGCTAGCCGGGTGCCAGTTTGCTAATGCTTTTTAAAAGCTGAGGGACAGGCCTTGGGCAGAGCATCGAGCAAAGCTGAAGGCTTCCACATTCTAATTTCTCACCATGCGCAGCTTGGCTAATGTCCCTTTTCATGGCAGCCACCAGATTGCTTCAGATAACAACGCAGCGTTCCGTTCTGCTCTTTAGGAATTAAAACACAGCAAATTGGAAGCTCAAGCATGTAATTATGTCGGGGGGAAGTGAGCAACATCGATTCGTTCTTGGGAGAGGAAAAGGGAAGGAAGAGGAGGTAGGGAGGGAAAACAAAAGTCCATCGACTGACTGCGCTGACAAGACTATTCAAAATCTCCAGAGCAATTTCTCTGCTTTCACCCAAATCTCACTCATACATCCAGAAACCCATTCTTCTACTTTACTGAGCTTCTCGAATAGTAAGCAACTGTCTGCTTCCAGTGAAAGGGGGACCAAATTGCCTTCAACTGAGTCTTCATCATCAGGGTTATAACCTTTCCTTCCTTCAGTAGGGGGGGGGAACCATAGGGTGAGGTTGGGGAGAAGTAGCCTCAGTGATGGCATTCTTTAGTGTCAGGCATCTGTTTTTTTATTGCCGGGCTGATGGCATTAGTTTCCCCTGGTGCCAGCAGGCAATCACCTCTTTATCACACGGCAATTATCCGGCCAGCCGTGCTGCGTGGCTCCCATACCTCTGCCTGAATCACATGTGACCCCTCAGAGGCAGTCGGGTCCAGGCGCTACAGAAAAGCGAGAGGCTGGGTAGAGAGATATTTATAGAGAGGGAGAGTGGAAGAGAGGGAGAAATGGAGTAAGATGCATGTGAAGACCCTGGTTATTACGGTCCCCAGTCCTGCTGATTGTCTGGACCTGCTTTTGCTCTCTGGACGCTCAGAGACTGAGCTGAGTGCTGAATATCTTTAACTGCAGCAGCTCTTCACCAGAGGTGTAGTCTACATGATGTGCAAGTACACACCGTACACCCACTCCAAATCTACTAGGATTTGCTTTTACACTCTTAAAAATAATGGTGCCAAAGAAGGTTCTTTGGAGTGATGCCACAGAAGAACCACTTTTGGTTCCCTAAAGAATCTTTCAAATGGATAGGCCTATATTTATTTAAAGAACTGCTTTTTGTAAGTAAGCTGTGCGAGTGGGAAGAACCTTTTCAGCTTCCACATAATGTAAAGGTTTAATACCCTTCAAGGGTTTTTCTTAAAACTTTATGTATACAGCCTTGAGTGGCTCAGCGGAATAAGTCACTTTGATCTGAGGATCACGAGTTCGAAAACCCGATCATGCTGCTTGCCATTAACAACAGGGGTTTAAGGGAGCAAAAACTGGCTGGCTCAGGTGTCTGCCAGGCGATCCATCAGAACTGGGAATTCTGCACTTTTCTCTGAGTGTGTTGGCTGCCCACGGCGATGTATCGGCAGCAGTTTAAAGAGGTGGAGGCTATTATTACAAGCTTGACATCATAACGACAGCAGAACCGTTTTGGGAGCTATAAAAAACCATTTTCAAAAAGGTTCTGTACAGAACCCGAACAGCCAATCTGAAGAACATTTTCACCATGGAAAGAACCCTTTGAGTGTTCATGGTTCTATATAGAACCATTTTCTTTACTACAGAACCACCTTTTTTAAGTGTGACAAGAAACATTCATAAAAGTACAATGATATGTAAATGTGTCATCTATTTATCCATTACAACCACTGTGTGTGAAATTTTAACATAAAGTAAGGAATAAAGAATGAGACCCAATTCTATAAAGCCATAAATATCACTACTCGCCCCCCCGCACCCCCTTTCAGCAAGTTTGAAAACCCTAAGGTGTTCTACAAATATGAGTTACAGTTGCATTACAAAGAATTACTGCCTTTTCTACTGAAATTCTACCTTCAAAAACTGTTTTTGTCTTTGCCAGAGTGGTTGGCTGGGGGCACGTCACATAATCTTAATGTCCTCTATAATATCAAATTTAAACAGAGAAACACATTCCAACTCGTGTGCAGCAGTAAAATGACCATTTTTACACTTCACACAATCATTCATTTGTTCGAGCCATTATAATATAGCGTTTCTTTTGAAAATGTCAACTGGAGTGCCACTACAAGTCATTTTTACAACTCAACAGTATTCAGAATCCAAGATGGCTGCACCAAACATCAACAGTAACAGTAGTATGTTACAGTATATTAGCACTTCTATTTGTTTGTCTCATACATACAATACTGCCCAATGTCTATATGTGGACATGTTTCCATGGTGTTTGGATGCGCAAAATATCACATAATGCTCTGTTATCAACTAGTATTGCTAATGCTAACCTGAGACAAACTAACAATGAAAACCTGGAGCATAAAAAGTGGCACATATATCTTTTCTCCTGAAGGCGTCTATATTGGTTTACTGAATGTTTAACTAGAATATGGTGAACACAGATTATAATATCACATCATCACATCTGACAACTGAGGCAAATTGAACGCAGAATAAATCCTTGTGCATAGTGTTGTTAGCTAGCAACAGCTAGCTAGCTTTGTCAAACTAAATTTGCCCCATGTACAAGCAATATTAATATAAATCTAATTAAAATGCTTATCATTATAGTCATAATACATTTCAAACATAGAATTCAAAGTGAATTTACATGACTGAGTAGCTAGCTATGTTTTAGTTATGTTGCTGCCTGCCAGACTAGCTTCGCTAACTGTAGTGGCTACTCACTCATTACATTAGACTTTACCACAATACAGCTCTACACAGCGTTGAAATATGGAGGAAATATGATCTGGCTAACCACACTAAGTGGACTATTTGCATTGTGCTCACTGACTGGCCACAGTCTGGTTAATTTACTTCATATGGACTCTTATTCAGTTTCTTATTAGCCTATATGCCATGTCTATGCTGCAGTGTTTTGTCCTGCTACCTTGTACTCATCAGAAAATGACCTTGTTTGCTGTAGTGTGAAGATATATATCATAATTTGCAATATGAGCAGCACAATTTATGTAATATTTATATGTAACTGTTGTCAGATTAGCTGGTGCAGTGCCTTGGAATCTGATTGGCAATTTTATGATTAATATTGCACTGTCATAGCCAGGCTTTTCACCAAAACATAAGGTTTTATGAGTTTGCTTTATGATTTTTGATGGTTTGTGGCCAACAGGGGGCGATGTTGGTCAGGAGAGCATGGCCCTATACCCCTTCCAAAATACCAAACACTCCCTTCATTTATACCTGGTCTTGCAGCATGTAAAGTGCTTTCAACTCATTTGTATGTCAAATAAATTTAATGTGTCCCCTCACACAATTGTCATCAACAGAAATAGGCATCTTTCAGTGCCCTGCCATCTCCCAACAAGCCCGCTTTTATTCACATCCTTCTACTGAAAAAGAAATCAGAAAATGGCTGCTTATAGAAAAGGCGCGAGATCAAACAGGAGAAACAGAGAAGAGATGAGAGAAGAAAGGCTTTTAAAAGATATTCAGCAGGGTGCCTAAAAGCAAATTAACGCTTCTCTCTTTCATCACACGTTTGTGACACCGTTCCAAGAACGGAGAGTCGCATTTGATATTTGGAGCATATCTCTGTGTATCCATGTGCTGCAGGATCATAAGCTGATTGCCAGGTACAGGAGTAAGGTGCACTTTTCAGAAAAAAAAAACTCCATCTTTTGGCACCATATTGTCAGTGCTGTTGCCCATTGCCCCTCCAATTTGTTTTTTGCAGCCCCCCTCCTCAGCTTTGACTAAAATCCAATTTGCTGGCTGTCAACTCAGCCCACTAATCCTCTGCACAGCTGTGTTTGTGAAGGAGCTTCCTAATTTGCTCATCCTCAATGTGCAATTCTGAGAGCACCATAGCCGTACATATCTGTATCTGAATGTCGCGCTGATGTGCCTCTTACTCTATATTAGGCATATATATTATATATACAGTATATGCCAGTTGAAATGAGGATGAAATGCTGCTTTTGTTCCACTGAGCATAAGCAAAGGAAGCAGTCAGGCTTACTGATACAGTCTATTTCAGAAAGTGGCCTGGGATGAAGAACAATCAGGTTGCTAGCAGGCAGGCTAAAGGGATACTTCAGATTTACAAAACTTTTCCTTCATTTCAATATACTTCAGTCAAGTACTACAGTCTAGACATGGTTGGTGTTTGAGGTTTCCCTACCATTTTAGTACCATAGTACTATCATCATGGTAGTGTCCCAAAAACATACTTCTACTATGATGGTTTTATCATGGTAATACCATCAGATACCATCATCTAACCATGGTAGTACCATCTGATACATAATGTAAACATGGATAGTACTAGGGTATGTGAGAAAATCATTAATACAACCATGTTATTTTATATGGTACTGTCAAATGCCATGATATATTTGAATCTACCATCTTAATACCATCAGATACCATCATATAACCATGGTAGTACATATATTTTTGTCATGGTTGTACAAGGATTGCTTTAAAAAGCATTCTTTACTTATTATTCTTGCCGTAGACCATGCTGAAGTGCTTTCTTATTTCATTTCAGGCACTTTATGATATAAAAATAGACAAACACTGGACAACAGTTACTCAAAATAGTAGTAGGATCCATCCCATAGCATGTATTTTGTCTACCTTTATATATGTCATAGTGTCAGGGTCAGAACCACATAAAGTCTATTTGAGATTCATTTAAGAGAAGATGAAATGTTCACTTTCTTAGAGTTTGATGCAGTAATGTAAACACAAGTAAAGTTTCAAAGTGCATCATTCACTACCTGGTCTGTACAGTCGATATATGGAAACAAAACCTATTTTGAATGCATTGTTCTTGTGATGTCAGAGGTCTGCAGTTTTGACTGCCAACCATTCACACTGAAGTTTGTTTGCCCCAAATGGCAGCCAATCAGACAAGAGGTAATTTAAATATGAGTCTTAAAGGCATAGTCACAAAAAGAGCCTAGGTTGTGAAATGTTGATGTAAAATGTCTTGAGGACGTGAGGAATGTGGAATATGAATCCTTCAAGCAAGTTCTGAATGATGTCTTCAAGTGCTATGATGTGAATGACACAGAATGTTTAGACAACGATAGCGTCGTAAATGTGGTATATTTTTAAATATATATTTGTTAAAGATATTTACATTTCTCTGTCACACTCTGTCAGGAAGTGTGTGCAATATCACGTGGCTGTGTGGGCAGAAGCTGTGTGTGGAAGGCTGAGGAATGTCAGAGCCGGAGACTCGCACACCAAACACATCTCACATAAAAGTCACTGCCTACCTGTAGGAGCCACAATGGCCGCCCTGCCTGCCTGCCTGCCTGCCTGGACATTAGCATTTCCCACATTTCCCACAGACAACCCGCATTTCATGAATTCTAATGAGAGGAGTTCTATTATTTATTTATTATTTTTCTTCCTTTTTTACCACAGAGAGCTAGCCTGGTAATTACTGTAAGACTGTCCATTTGTGTGTCTAACACGACCTCCCGTAAGCCTGTGATATGGAAATGAGGGTGATGGATACAGCCACAGAGGCCGTGTCGTATTGTCCGGTTCATTTTAAGTCTGTGCTAATAAATACAAACTAATGTCGACATCTACCTACTCCAAGGACAGAATACATATACAGTCACATGCATCAACATTCAAAGGTCACTTTTCAAAACTTCTGGAATCACGTCAGTGTTATATATCAAATTTTTTGGGGCAGAAAAGTGATGTTTTCACCACTTTTTCAGCTCCACTGACCATACAGGTGCACTTTGTAGTTCTACAGTTACAGACTGTAGTCCATCTGTTTCTCTGTATACTTTGTTATCCTCCTGTCACCTGTTCTTCAATGATCAGGACTCCAACAAAGCAGGTAGTACTTTGGTGGTGGATCATTCTTAGCACTGCAGTGACACTGACATGGTGGTGACGTGTTAGTGTGTTGTGCTTGATCAGATGCCGTAGTTTTTAAACATACTTCACCAACTGAGTTACTGTCTTTGACTATACATCTACAAGGCAGGGGTGCATTTCCCAAAACATTCTTAATGCTAAGTACTTCGTAACCTCGTACTTACGAACATTCTTAAATTTACAAGTGTTTCCCGAAAGCCTTTGTAACCCACGTCGTACTTAAACTGGTTGGTAAATCTACGAGTGTTCTGACCCTCTCGTAACTCACCAAGTTGTTCTTAACTTGAAGTTCACGTACAGTTCTGTCTGAAAAACGAAAGAGGGCGCTGATCATCCTTTGAAAAATGCAACACTCAGCACACGCGTGTTTAATACAAACAATTCATGAACATTTAAATATTTTTTGAAAGCGTAATTACGTCACGTAAATTAGAGCCGGCGTCCTTAGTTCAATACTGTGCATACATGTACTTATTAAGCTGAAATTATAGTTTTTACATAATAAAAAAACTAAGATTGCTTAAAGTACAATATATTATTTATTGATATACACATATAAATGACATAAATGCAGTGGGTTTATTTTCCAGTGTAACAGTCGTAGTAGTACATTAATATATTGTGTCCCAAGCAATGGTTACAAACTGGCCTACTAAGCTTGTCAATTCTTAACCAATCAAATGCACTGATTAATCATGGACACGTAACCAAGAGGATTTGCCTATTTAAAGGTAGACTTGGCATGCGATGGACAGCAACTGCAAGTGAAATATTTTTATTTTTTTGCATGTATGTAGTGTAAATACTTTTTTGATGTTTGGTTTTATAATTATTGTTTACATAACGATACGTTTGTGGTTTAATAATGAAGAAATGTATGTAAATCAATGGTTCATTTTTTGACTGGCCGAGCCTATTTGACGCAGACACGAGGGCGGAGTCAACTAAGTGCTACTTAGGGTTAAGTGAATTAACTGTAAATATAATAATGCAATTTAAATTAAAAGTAAATTAGGGCCTGGCCAATTAGTAAATTGAGGATAATACTGGTAATTATTATTATTAGTTAAATATGACTCTGTTGAATGATATAACTGTGAATTGTGAACTTAAATATAATAAAAGATTCATATTGTGCCCCAGAGTCTCAGATTTTATGTTATGTAAGTTATCATCAGTATGTTTCTGATATCAATAAAACTACATCAGCCTATATTATTGTCCACCTGATAGATCAGTTGGGCTATAATGTAAATACTGAATAATTATGATATCAGTATTATGGAGTTTTAATTAAATAAGCACTGGAATTGAAATATTTCATAATTAAATAATACATCACCTGATATTATATTTAAATTAATTTCAATATCTGAGCTATTATGGAATAAAATATATAACAACCACTATTAATGTGATTCTACCCTTTTGAACAGTAGTGTAGTGTTGGTATAGATGGCTGTACTGATCTTCCAATTCCCCTTCTGCTTCTTTCATCTTACCAAGCAGGCTAAAAATACACAGAACACAGTTTCTACAGAATACTCTGCGTCATCCCTGGCCGGTCGTGAGCGGAGTTAGACGTAGGGGAACGTTAGCGAGTGTGTGGGCAGTTGGAGCGTGGGCTGGGATGAGCTCAAAGCTGGACACTGGTCAGGAGGGATTAGGGCACTCACCGCGTGTGCGTAGCTGCTGTAGGTGCTGAAGGGCAGGGCGATGGCCGGGTTAAAGATGCCGAACTGGCCCACCATCTGCTGCATGCGCCGGATGGTGCGCTCCTTGTCCGTGTCAGCAAACTTGACCACCAGGCTGGACGAGGCGCCCTGAAGGGGAAGCAAAGGTGGTACATTTAACCTGGTTTTTAAAAGTGCTACACTGCTTACCTACTATTCAGCAGAGCAGTTAGTGTCCCATGACGCATACAGATTCTTAATGCTGCTTTAACATTCATCATATTTAACAGCAAGAAAAACAGTACACTCAACTGTATTCTTGCTGGTAGTAATGCTGATCATGATAAAGTGCTACACAGAGAGTTTCCGTGCATTCACATCAGCCATCTGATTTGTTTGGCCTTTAGAAACTAGTTATATTAAGAACAATTAAGAACAGCCTGGTTAAAAAGTGCAGATCCAAAACTTTCTGGAAGGGTGAGGTAGGACAGTTTCACCACTTTTTAGTTCAGTTTATGTATCTCCCACCAGTTGCTGACAGTGGCTTTATAGGCACGTTCACCAGAAGTTTAATAAATATTTTGTGCAAGATGTCATGTAGGAATATCATGGACACACTAGAACAGGAGATTTTAGCCCATAAACAACCTCATAAAGCACTGTTAATCACTAAAACACAAGATTTTAGTCCATAAACAACCTCATAAAGCACTGTTAATCACTAAAACACAAGATTTTAGTCCATAAACAACCTCGATAAGCAGTAATAATCACTATAACAAGATTTTAGTCCATAAACAACCTCATAAAGCACTGTTAATCACTAAAACACAAGATTTTAGTTCATCAACAACCTCATAAAGCACTGTTAATCACTAAAACACAAGATTTTAGTCCATAAACAACCTCGATAAGCAGTAATAATCACTATAAAAAGATTTTAGTCCATAAACAACCTCATAAAGCACTGTTAATCACTAAAACACAAAATTTTAGTCCATAAACAACCTCATAAAGCACTGTTAATCACTAAAACACAAGATTTTAGTCCATAAACAATCTCAATAAGCAGTAATAATCACTAAAACACAAGATTTCAGTCCATAAACAACCTCGATAAGCAGTAATAATCACTAGAACAGGAGATTTTTGTCCGTAAACAACCTCAATAAGCACTGTTAATCACTAAAACAAAAGATTTTAGTCCATAAACAACCTCGATAAGCAGTAATAATCACCAGAACAGGAGATTTTTGTCCGTAAACAACCTCAATAAGCACTATTACTCACTAGAACAAAAGATTTTAGTCCATAAACAACCTCGATAAGCAGTAATAATCACTAAAACACAAGATTTTAGTCCATAAACAACCTTGATAAGCATTATTAATTACTAGATGCAAAGATTTTATTCCATAAACAATGTCAATATACACTAGTGATCACTAGAACAGATTTTAGTCAATAAACAACCTCAATAAGCACTATTATACTAAAAAAAAGCACTAGTAAACATTAGGATATATGTTGCAACATCTTGTAACTAGATTGTCTTCTTTTTTAAATTTAAAATAAAAAAAATAGCTGTAGTGCTAGTTCAAAGCACATATACACAATATTATGTCACATGATGCCTTCTGCAAAAATGTCACCAAAACTCTTGTACCACAGAAGATTGAGTATGTGGAGCAGTAGCATTTGTGGATTTTATTATCATCTCAAAACAACTAGAAAGAAGAATTTTCTTCTTAACTGAGTCATTTCTTGCCATGGAAAATGTTATATTGATGTGAAAAAGTACTGAAACATCGAACTTGACAAAACCCTTCAATACCAATGTAAATCAAATGTAAGTGAAAATCAGTGTGTAACTATGAAATGGAATTTGAAAAAATTTAATTAGATTAGTATCATAACCCAAAAACTACTGAGATAAATGTTACGTACTAAGAAATTCAACCACCAACTTACTGTCATGCAACCTTTCAGTATCAGTCTGAGTGGCACAGACATGATATTGCAAAGTCTGACCCTTGCACACAACATTTTATGTCTTTCATTCATAGGACTTAACACCACTTGTGAAAAGTCATAAGGATTAGAAAGCTATGTAGCTGTGATTTAAGACTGATGTGGCGACCAATATGTGTGCTCCTTGTCTGACCCTGATAAGCCTGTATCTTTCATTCTAGTCCACACTACAATAGAGAAACACCTGCTGCATGAGCCGCTCACATTCATTACCAGCCTCTTACAGGAACTTGACTTGACCTTTATCAGGCCATCCCAGG
>BRDA01006092.1:0-14259 GCA_036984385.1 Crenuchus spilurus | reverse complement strand
ATGGCAGATACCACAGGGCACCTTCAGAGATCTTGTAGCCTTCGTGCTTCATTAGCATATTAGCTTATTGGTCTGAGATGGTGCTTGCCAATTCTAACTATATCAGAAACTACCACATACTAGACCTGATTCAAAAGCATGCAATTTTGTAGAGGATTGTTGGACTAACTGTCTCTACTGTCCACAGAAGGCTTTCTACTAGATTTTGGAGCATTGCTGTGAGGATTTGATTGCATTTAGTGACAAGACAGTTACGGAGGTCAGGATGATAGATGATCACCAACCCACCTCATCCCCAACTCAACCCAAGTCAGCCTCAAGTTTAGCATCCTATTTGTATCTATTTGATTTTCTGATTCCATCTTAAATGTAGTGCAACTGCTGAGTGATTTAAGGTGGAATGGGAAATTGCAAGTAGACAAAGATACCTTAAACTTTGGATTTTAATTTTTAAACTTTTGAACTGTGAGTGTTATTAACATTTTCTGGGTGTTCAGTTAGCATTAGCTGTAGATTTTAATCCTACAGGTACAAATTAGTGTCAGGTTTACAGAATAACAAAGAAGTAATGCGGAACAAGGAAGGAAAAGGTAAAGTAATTCCATTACAATTTTGAGAAGTAATCAGCCATTTAGCAATGGATTCCCAAAAACTGATCCTGAGGCCTTTCCCAAGCCAAGTCCAGCTATGAAAAACGCTAGTACAATGGAGCCTCGGTTATCATTTGCCGTGGTTATCGTACAGTCTGGTTATCATTGACTTCTTTCAGGGACATTTCGTCCCAGTTATCATTCATTCGCACGGTTTTCGCTGTCGTGCCCATGTGACTCGCTGCTAATTTCACAAAAACAAAGTATCCAAAGGTTTGTCGTTCATTCTGACTTTTGTTTCTTGTTGATAATGCTCAAAACATACAAAAACATGTCACATTAAAGAGATTAAAAAAAGGAGCAAATCCAAATAGAGGCCGAGAACCTCGAGAACGGGTGTACAAAATAAAGGGTGCTGGCTGGACCACACTGGCATGCTCTACAACAGAGTAAGAGTGATGTTAAATGTTCATTTATCCATTTCATTAGTCTTTTGTATTTATTTCTCATTGTGTTCTGTGTGTAAAACTAGAGTTATTCTGTATAAAATGTATTTTTGTTCATATTTTTGAGTGTCTGAAATTGATTATTTGGATTGACATTATGTCTTATGCAAAATATTGCTTCAGTTATCATTCATTTATGTTTTCATCAGACACTTTAGAACAGATTAATGATGAAAACCACTGTAATTATTGCAACTTTGTGCAACAAGTCAACACTAAGGTCCACTCGAGATAAAACCTTAGAACTTCTGTATTATTGTCATTGGTTATAGAGGCACTTAAGCATTTTCTACAATGTTGGCTAGCTAGGCTGTAACAGCTGAAGCTGGTGAACTTTCTGCTTAGCCTGTCAGATGTTTTTGGCTAAAATCTGTACTACACAATAAAAAACACACTTAACCAACCCTAATATTGTGACCTTTCACTTAGTACATACAAAATAAATATCATTTGAAATGAATTACCCTTTTAGTTCAAACTTTTCTTTTGGTTTAGTGGAGGTTTTGTAAACATTCTGTACAGGTTGTCCAATCTGGCAATAGGTGGTATAGAAAAATACAATGCAAGCCTGTTTTCCTGTTACCAGGTCATTCTTAACAGTTTTCATTGTTTCCAAAATTAAAAACGTTCTGGAAACGGCTCCTGTCAGGGACAGGCCACCAAAAATGGGAACTGTGCCTGTAAAACAGGGATGTCTGGTCACCCTGTCAATGTGATTTTTTATTTATTTATTTTTATTATTTATTTTTATTATTTGTATTCTATTTATAGATTTATGTATCTTAAAGATCAGTAATTATAGTAGGGAGCAGAGAGATATTAATGGTGGACATGAGTGGACTCACCGGCATAGTCTGACTGCCATGCAGGGCACTGATTGCAGATTGAGCTTCACCATGTGTGGAGAACTTAACAAAAGCACAGCCTGAAAACATAGAGAGAGAGAGAGAGAGTGAGAGAGAGAGTGTGTGTGTGTGTGTGAGAGAGAGAGAGAGAGAGAGAACACTTCCATTAAACACTGTGAATAGAAGCGCGTCAAAACATTAGATTTGTGCTGTGAAGCTGCCGGAGCTCAGCAGGCTGGCCCTCTGCAGGCTGCAGCCGCTCCAGGCTGTGCGCTCCAGACTGCACTGATTAAACAGAAAGGCATGCTAGTTAGCCAAATGTTAGCCAAATAACTGACGCTACAGTAACTCATTTGTTCTGCACTGTCCTAAAATAAAAAGTCCAATAAAAAAAAATAACACTGCAGAGGTTTCTATAGGACACTTATACATTTGATAGTCTAATCAAGGTTTGGAAAGGGTTAAACAAGCACAAATCAACACATTCACTGAATTATTATAGTATATTCGTGCTTTTCTGGGTATATAAACAGTTACTAAATATATACACTACCAGTCAAACGTTTTAGTTTTGTATGTAAAATGTTTGAGTTTAATGTCTCATTGAGTCTGAAATAAAAGCTCAGGAGTTAAATAAGACATCATGGAATCAATTTAAAGACCAAAATGGGTCTAAACTTTGGACTTAAAGCAGCACCTTTGTCAGATATAACAGCTGAACACACTCGTGACATTCTTTCTACAATAGACATCAAACATTCTTCAGACAGTTCTTCACTAATCTGCTGCAGAACGTCACATAAATGTTGGCTCTTGTAGGTTTGCTTTGCTTTTCATTTCATCCCAAATCAGCTGGATGGGGTTTAAGTCTGGAGACTGAGCTCCACTCCATGTTTTCAAGCTGACCATCTTGTTGTTTTTCATTGAGGTAGTTATACAGAGCTTATGTTTTGGGTCATTATCTTACTGTAGGATGAGCAATATGGCGCATACCAGAAACGTTCTAAAACTGTTCTGAAACTTTTGACTGGTAGTGCACAAAAACAGAACATTGTGAAAAAGTTCATTTGTGTTGATAATGGATTAAAAATGGTAGACGTCACATTCATTACATGTGACATATGTCAAGTCTTCTCTTTTAGCACTGATGCTGTTTAAATAGTGATTTACTCCAAATTTGGTCTGAGAATCTGGATTTCTGATGAGTTGTAAGCCAAACTGATTAACATGAAAACAGAAAAGGCTTAAAATGTCACTTTACTGTAATGAATATAAGATAGAACAAATGAACTTTTCATGTTACTGTGATGTTTTGATGCAGCACTCTGTATAGTAATATTTTTTCACTTGCTAGGAGAGCATTTTCACTGCGTTATTTACCACACGCATTACAGATCAAGGGTGTTGTTGGGCGTCCCTGAATGTAAAGTGAAAGACAGTGAAGCTGGTCTGATGTTTAATCCATCCCCCAACCTAAAAAACACCACCGAGGCACCTGGTCCCAACATTCTAACAACCGCTGACTATAAAATAGCACTACAGGACACAAATGAATGATAGTTATTATATGAGTCATAAAATAATCTTATAGCTCATTATTACTGCAAGTCTTTTTGATAAGTGTAGTGCAGGACTCTGTCACAGCCATGTCTTTAGAAAAATCTAGAATCATTTTGACAGTCATCACCTTCCTCCCATCCATAAGAGTGCAGATTCAGAGAGCTACTCCCTAAGCTGCAGAAATAATCTCCCAACAATTTTCATAAGCACTGGCAGGGGAAAACTACAACTCCCACGGTGCTTTGCTAAATGTCAGCCTATATTAGTGTCGATCAGTGTCCCCAAAGCCTCAGTGGGCAATAAATGGGGTCTGCAAAAAAAAAAAAAAAGAAAGAAAAATCCAGCTCAGATATGCACTTATGTTTGCCTTACAGCTACTACACGTCCCTTGTGGCCATATTTTTTGTATAACAAGCCTTTTTTAAAGCCAAATAACAGTTGCTAGCAGATTTCGGCACTTCAATTGTCATTATGCGACAGAAATGTTCCTACCTTTGCTGTTTCCGTCAGGGCCTCTTAGCACAGTGCACTCTTCGATGACTCCGTAGGGCTCAAACAGGCGATAGACGTCCTCCTCCGTCTGCTGTTTGTTCAGCATCCCCACAAACAGCTTCCTGTCTTCTGAAACAAAGAGCACACACAGTGTGAAACACTTTTTATTTCGCCTCCCACCTCCCACGTAACCCCCCATACTGCTTTCTGGACCACAGCCACTGTGTGGAAACAGGGACTGTTTTTTGGTCTGGCCCATTTAGCTCGTGGAGTGGAGTCACAGCAGTCATTGTTCCCCGTGCCAAGTCTGTTCATTTTAATTTGCCCGATAATTGGGTTCAACCTCTCTTTTGAAAAACGTGGGCAGGCCTGAGGTGGAAGAAGGGCTCTGCTGTACTGAGAGCCCTGAGGCAGTGGCCAGAAGCAGAGCCAGTAACCAAGCACTCAAACACACAAACAGAGCAAGGCTTCCACTATTGCTGACCTTCAGTTTTATTGCGTGTGGCCTATTTTTCTTTCTGCCCTAAAACTATGTTTAAGTTCTGCTGATTTAGTATTTTCAACAGTAAATTTCTGCACTATGTAAGGTCTTTTATTAAATGCAAAACATCCTCTGGACCTTGTAACCACTGACATAATTAAGAACTTATGTGCCCCAGTGCTGTACATGAGCCACGGAAACAAAATCACTTAAGTAGATGTATATATCACAGGGGTCCAGTAGCTATCCCCAACACTATATACTTCAATATAAATGTCCAGCATGCACTGCTGGGTCTCTCACACTCATTCACTATTATCAGGGTAATGATTCTGCTCAACTCTAGTAGCTTTTGATAGCTTCAGTGAAACCCACACCAGCAGGATCTCATGACAAATCGTATATTTGGAAACATATTGCATGTGTATAAAGCCTGTCATACATACATGAAGGCAAACTCATGAATACACAAAAAAGAATGATTCTGGACATGGTTACTGGGATAAAGATCTTTAGTATAAACCTCCACCTTTTAAAAAATCACCTTTTCAAATCCCGGTCATGCTGTTTGCCATCAACAGCCGGGGCCCAAGAGAGCAAAAATTGGCAGTGCTCTCTCTGAGCAGGTAGATGGCGCTCTCTCTCTCTATCACTCTCACATTGTAATGTCCGCTGGCTACTGATTGGTCCATTCAGAGCTGGGTATCCTGCACTTTCTTCCGAGCACGTTGGCTCCCCAGTGACGGTGTATCAGGGGTAGTTCAAAAAGAGGCGGTGCCATTTTACATGAAATGGTGGAGGCGTGTGCTTGTCTTCACCCTCCTAGAGTCAGGGACACTGCAAAGTGATGGGGAGAGTCCCCTAGTGGATGGGATGGGTTAATTAGCCAGTACTACTACATTGGGAGATAAAAATTGGCAAAAAAAAAAAAAACAGAACCATTCACTGAAAGATTGCTTACAGTACTTTTATGTCATGACTCCTATGAACCCATTTTGGCATCTTAATTTTTAACGTAGTGCTGGTGCCAACCCTCTCACAATGCCCCTGGGAGGGTGGAACCCCAGCTTATTGATATTCCCAAGGTTTCATGGCCCAAAATGCACCTCCGGAAAATTCCCGAGTGTCTGGGGATGGGCCAGCCCTCGCACGGTCTCTTTATTGTTTGTGGCAGGATCAGAGGGTACGTATCAAAATAGAGGCGATGCATTGTGACATCTGTCACGGTGGATTGGGAAGCATTTATCTGCAAAAAAACAGAGCCCTGAACTGGAAGATAAAAGGCCAAGGCAGTCCTTCCCCAAGCCTGGAGGGGATATTCCCTTCTGAAGGTGGGCCGCTGCTGCTCTTGGTTCAAATCCAAACACTTGGCCCCCTCCATACGTCCCCATGTGTCCTTCCCTCACACAGGCACACATCTGGCCTCCAGCTCTTGCTCTGCTGTCTTAGTCCAACATCGGCTATGCCTGGCTTAATGCATGCAGCTGACCTATATGAATCTCATGCAGTATGTGCAGTACAACGATATTTATGCCACAAGCACATCTGCCACAGTGTGTCTTAAAATGCAACGTCCTGTCTGTGATAGATGGCTCACTAGGAAATCACCTCCAGCTGAATGAAATAATATTTATATGGGAGTGTACCAGGGACAAACAGGCCTATCAGAACTACATGCAACTACGAATAAGGGAAACAACAGAGACTCGTAAGAGGAAATTTGAGTGATTTTTCAAAATGTCAACCTAAGCCGCTTGTTGAGACGTAACCAAATTGAAGCTTAAGAAGGTGCTGCTACTGGTACTCTAGTAGCTTTTGATAGCATCAGTGAATGGTGGGAAAAAGGCATGAAACCACACCAGCAGTCACATATCTGCAAAAACATATATACTCCAGGTCATTATGTAAACTCTGCTTACATTCAGTGCAAGTAAATAAACACAAATAAAGGCTATATGGCTATTGGAAAACCCCAAAAACAAAAAATGAAGCAAAAATCTAGTTCTTTAGTAAATGCAGTGAACATTAAAATTGCAACAGTTGGAAAAAATGTAATATTCGGTCAAAATGTGCAAGAAGCATGCAGTTTGTAGCTCAGTATGAGCATTATGGTTTGGGGGCAGATTGAAGGACTTATATGCAGTGGTGGACAAAGTACTCAACTCTAGTACTTAGTAAAAGTATTGATACTTGTGGTCAAAATTTACTCAACTACAAGTAAAAGTTTCTCAGTCAAAAGTTTATTCAAGTTAAAGTACTGAAGTACTTACTTTTGAAAATACTCAAGTATTCAAAAGTGTAAATTATATTTTCTAAAATCAGTACATGATAAACCACTCTGCAAGAAAAAAACTTCAGCATAAACATGCAATAAAAAAGGACAACTATTTTTGTCATTTTTTTATATTTACCCCCCCCCCCAAATAAAATAAAATTAAATAAATAAAATCAGGAGATACTTTTCTCCTCACAAACAGTAACACTGGTAACTAAGAACTACCACACTTAACATAGAACCTTACAAAACAGTGAAAGCTCTGCACAGATTAATCTAGATCAGGGGTGGGCAATTAATTTTGCCAAAGGGCCACATGAGAAATCGGAACAGTTTTAGAGGGCCAGACTCGGGGCCAGCGCTCCTCATACGCGGATCACGCACTGTGCGTGGGGCACCACATGATCCTATTGTCTGCACCTCCCCTGTATACAGTATATATAATATCCCTTTATAAAAAAGTAAATAAAGCATTACAAATATATATTCTTTTCTCGTACACACACTCTTCTTCCATTTAGTGGAGGGTGCGTGCACACTCGCAAATCTTTTTTTGCTTTTGCGCTTGGAATTCACTGCAAAAACAGACATAAGTCATCCATCAGTTGTTCCTGTTGCTCTTTACATTAACTCCCATTAGTCAAAAATGCATTACGGTTAAATAAATGATCAGAGAGACAGAGGTACTTCCTAAAGTATTCAGCATCATTACATGAGATATCTCCAAATTATTTTTTTTGTGAGGGTTACATGATGGTACATGATAAAGTACAAAACACTTTAACCATCACCATACTGATGAAACTACAGTGGTACCTTGGGATACAAGCAGACCAACATACACATTTTTTTAAGATACAAGCTGCAACTCCATCCGTATTTTTGTTCGAGATCCAAGTGAAATTTCAAGATACAAGTGGCTGCTGCTAGTTGGCACGTTGGCGCAAAGGTCCAGTATGGGCAGCACAACACCTGCATCTCATTCTTTCTCACATGTTCTCAGAATCAAGTCCAATCTCAACCGCTGTACTCCTTGCATACTTTTTGGAAAAACAATTGATAGTAAATATGTTTTAAACTCTTAAACCTATTTAATTTTAATATTATACATACAGTAATTATGTAAAAAATTTGATTGCAAAAATGCTTTAAACTCTTAAATCTAGATCGTTTTAATAAGATACATACAGTAATTATGTTAAATACTGTTATTATTATTTCGTGCAGACCCGTCATCTGCGTGCGCGGACTGGCCTGAACATGTGGAGACTCATTCTTTCTACCACAGAATCAAGTCCAATCTCATGCGCTGTACTCCTTCTTTTTGAAAAAATTGATAGTAAAAATGTTTTAAACCCTTAAACCTATTTAATTTTAATAACATACATACAGTAATTATGTTAGGGTTAGGGTTAGGGTTAGGGTTAGACCCAGCCTTTCACAGCCCATCATCTGGGTGCGTGCGCTGGTCGTGAACATAGATATGCTTCTGAGTGAAAACTGTTTTGTACTGGACTGCAAAGAACGAACCATGGCATTCCATTCTTCAGTTGCTGAATTTCTTTGACAAATTTAAAATGCTACAGCGAGAAATCCCCAAAAATTATTTTACACTAATATTTATTGAAATCTGAAATTGAAATATTTTGTTATGCACTGGTAAAGTGTATATACAGTCATGGCCAAAAGTGTTGGCACCCCTGAATTTTTTCCAGAAAATGAAGTATTTCTCCCAGAACATTATTGCAATTACACATGTTTTGTTATACACCTGTTTATTTCCTTTGTGTGTATTGGAGCAACACAAAAAACATAGAACAGAAAGAGAAGAGAACTGTCTGAGGACTTGAGAACCAAAATTGTGGAAAAATATCAACAATCTCAAGGTTACAAGTCCATCTCCAGAGATTTTGATGTTACTTTGTCCACGGTGCGCAACATAATCAAGAAGTTTACAACCAATGGCACTGTAGCTAATCGCCCTGGATGTGGATGGAGGAGAAAAATTGATAAAAGGTGACAATGCAGGATAGTCCGAATGGTGGATAAGCAGCTCCAATCAAGTTCCAAAGAAATTCAAGCTGTCCTGTAGGCGCAGGGTGCATCAGTGTCAGCTCGAACTATTCGTCGACATTTGAATGAAATGAAACGCTATGGCAGGAGACCCAGGAAGACCCCACTGCTGACACAGAGACATAAACCTAGACTGCAGTTTGCCAAAATGTATGTAAGTAAGCCAAAATCATTCTGGGAAAACATCTTGTGGACAGATGAGACCAAGATTCTACTACATCATTCTACTGTTTACTGAAAACGGAATGAGGCCTACAAAGAAAAGAACACAGTACCTACAGTCAAATATGGTGGAGGTTCAAAGATGTTTTGGGGTTGTTTTGCTGCCTCTGGAACTGGGTGCCTTGACTGTGTGCAAGGCATCATGAAACCTGAAGATTACCAAAAGATTTTGGGTTGCAATGTAGTGTCAGAAAACTGGGTTTGCGTCCTAGGTCATGGGTCTTCCAGCAGGACAATGACCCCAAACATACTTCAAAAAGCACCCAGAAATGGATGGAAACAAAGCGCTGGAGAGTTCTAAAGTGGCCAGCAATGAGTCCGGATCTAAATCCCATTGAACACCTGTGGAGAGATCTTACAATTGCTGTTGGGAGAAGGCACCCTTCAAATATGAGAGACTTGGAGCAGTTTGCTAAAGAAGAGTGGTCCGAAATTCCAGTTGATGGTTTTGTGTGAAATCATGTCAAATTTGCCTTTTTTCCACTACTGTCCACCACTGCTTATATGCATTGCCAAAACCTTATCCAGGCAACAATACATCACAGAGGTGTTGACTGAAGTGGTACCTTAAATACAGAGCCTCTCGGACTTATATTCCAACAAAACAATGCACTGACACAAAAGAAAAAGACGGTCAATGAAAAACTTGTGGTGTGTATAAAGGGGGCATGGCATGGTATTTCAAACATGCATCTAGGATCTCTTCCTCTCCACGGCAGAATGTGCATAAGTGATTATTTCCAGGCATGCTGGATATACCAGATACTGACTATTGTGTATTTTGCAAGCCTGACTGAATTGTATTTATAATCATGTATGCCAGGTATCATAAGCAATCTGCCAAACAAATATTGCTTTGATATCTTGTGCCTTTCTTTGTGTTTTTAATGGCCAGCAGTGTTTATAGAACCACAACAACTGATATGCTTAAATTGTTGTTCATGGTTCAGAAACTAGCATTGATATGTGAGCCATTGTTATGATTTCCTTGTACGTGATCCCAGAGATGTTGCAACATTTATATCAGTTTGTATGTGAAGGGTTTAATTCCAAAGATTAGCTTTATGCTTTTACCTTCTCAGATTTTATAAAATACATTTTATAAAATATTAGAACAAAAGAAAATCATTGGGAGCAGAACGGTGTCACAATAAAATTAACACGGACATTTATTCTGTACATTCAAAGATTCTTTACTTTCTCACATGTAAACAAAAGATGTCATGTCAAAGCTACAACCCTCTACTTATTACTTAAATATTTTGTCTATTCTGAGCTGCCAATTACAGATTATCCTGCAAATAAACCTGTTATTTCAAGCATTAAATGTAATGAAAATGTTTTAAATCCTTTAAGTGTTGACTTTTGTTTGTAACACTTTAATGATGTTTGAATAAGTTCCAAATAAATAGACCTGAGCACTAATTTTTTTGTCCTGCTGAAGAGCGACCTCTTGTGGCACAGGCCAGAGTTGCAACATAAAATCCCCTCAGTGCTGTGCTGCTGAAATAAATATTTCTTGGACTAAAAAACATCAAAAAGCATTGTTTTGTTAGTGTTTAGTCAACTGGAAGCATGAGTTATATTGTCAATCATAAAACACAATTTTGCAAAAGTCAACATTTAGCATTTATTCAATGCAGTTGTATAAAAATGCTAATATTTGGACATGCAAATTCCTAAAAGTTATTTTGGTCCCCACAAAGATCTAAATGCATGCACTGATCTACATTTCTCTCTCTTTGACTGTGTGTGAATAAATCAGCACATTTAGAGAGTCCCAATTGCTGCTAGAGTAAACGTTGTTTAAGCATTTCGATGCAAAACAGCATGTGCTGCAAATCTGTGCAATAAAGTCTAGAAGAGATTGTAAACATTTCCTGACAGACCATTTTCACTTGTGGTCAGTTTAAGTAAACTAAATTAAACTAAAATACTGAAAGTCTTGGCTCCTAAAACAAGCAACAATTTAATGCCCAAGCTGTTATATGCATATGTGAACTGTAGGGCCAGAGGAACATTGTCTTAAGCTCAGATCTAAATGTTATTGACTGGTTTTCCCAAACATGTAAGTTAGGTTTTGATGGAGTACTTTTGTTCTCCAGCTATGCTGCCACTAAGGTGCTCTTCATTTTCATCTAGTTTCTAATTGATTAGAGCTGTGTGCATTTGCATACCTTCCTCCCTGGTGTCCTTGATGCTGGGCACAGCCCCGCCAGCTGTGCTGCTGCATCCAAAAATTACACCCATCAAGCTTCATCAACTTCACCTGCTACGACGAGTTTTGTTTAATACATTGCAAATTAAGCAGCGGAATGATGAGCAGGGAATATGATACTGTAGGTGGCTAAATGTCTTTGGGAATTTTACTCCATATGAAATAAGTGTGACCTCCATTCTTGTTTGTTTACTTTCAGAAGGGTTGATTTTCATTACATTAGCTGCTGGAAATGGGCTCCAATCATGGAGCTGCTGCTTTGCGTCACTGTCACTAATGGGATACATATATACAGGTTCTACTGAGTGAAAATTCTCATTTTCAAATGTTCCAAATGAAAATACTTGCCCAGAATATTTGTGAGACCTACACATCTGGACCACCACTGGGTCAGTATCTCTCCTGTCACTGAGGTGGAAGCCAGATGGGTTTGTCTTCAGTACCTTTAGTTAAGGGAAATACAGTGTCACATCAAAAAATGACAATATCATATAAAAGTTAATTGTTGTTTATAATAAAATGGTAAACAAATTTTATAACATGTAATGTAAATTTTTCCAGTTTTTTAATTTGATTTACTGTTGATCAGTTTGGCTTATAGCTCATAAAAATCAGGATTCCAGAATCTCAAATCTAAACATTTTGAAATGGAGAAAGAAACAAAGCTTTTTGGACAAGATTTTATTGAAAATGCCCTGCAAGTGAAAGGCAAAAGTCACTCAAGAAGATTGTCTGATGTTTAATGTAAATACACTTCATAAACCAATTTATTTCTTTACATTCTCTTGTGCATTATGTATTATTATTTTTCTACATTATTTATTTATAACATATATTTTTCTTGTTTAAAAACGCAACAAAAATTGATGTGGTTTAAATGGGATAAATATGCTATACATGCAAATTAAGTTACGAGCTCCATCACAGAACAAATTAAACTCGTAAGTAAAGGTTCTCATGTATTAATGTATAAAATGTTCTAGTATAAGGCAAGTGTGTACAAAGTCTTAAGTAAAAATGCCTTAAAACATCTGTCTGAACAAGCCAACCCAGTTCCCTCATGAAGGTGCCTATAGCTCCTTGTTTCTGCCACCAGTCTCTCTTCAAAATTCTCCATTAAAAAAAACTATTATCGCAATTAACTATATGAAATTCTAAAATTAATCATGATTATTATTTTTTCTTGTTTGGCAGCTCTAATATTTTATACAATCCCTTCAGTTTAAAATTGAATGCTAATGTTGCCAACAACCACTGGAACTAAATATCCTAGTTGTTTCCATCATTCGTCCCTTTCTGCTACTGTCTGAAGTGGCTGCCTGTAGGACATTTCATTAATTGAGATAATTTACAGTCAAAATATGTATTAAACCACATCAGCTTGTCTGTAAAACCATAATTAAGATTGGAAACTGTTTTAAACTCTATCTCATAACGATGCTTTTTTATGGAAATGACTGGACTATTGAGTTGTAGTGTTAAGCTTCACATCTACAGATCTAAAACTAAAAAAGCCAAATCTGGACTCTGTAAACATGTCTTGGCTGATTGCTTTCGGTAAATGGAAAAAATTTTACATGTATAAGTGAACCAGTGTATCACTAGCCTTTATGAAATGTACGTATCCAAAAAACCCACACTAGAATATCAAAGATCTGAAAGTGTTCCAGTAAAAGTCAACCAAAGCATGAACTTCCATAAAAAACATGGTAAACATTATTAGCATCTTTATAAAAGGAGGCAACTCAGCATTCAGTAGCAGAACGAGCAAAATGACAGAGTGTAATTATGGAGGATCAGACTGGCAGAAGAAGAACAATGGCGAGGGCAAGTGTAGCTGAAAGAGTTGCTTTGCTCTTCACAGGCCTGTACAACCCTTTAGGCCCATTAAAGCAACCCAATGCATAGAGCCCCATCACATAACCACGCATGAACAATCAGACAGTAGGGGTGATCGTAATTAACCTGCAGCAAAGCTGGTAGATCTTAATCCAATTTATTACAAGCACACATCTTGTAGTGGTGCAAGAATTAATGAAGTACACCAATCCTCTACAACCTCTTTGTTTTTGTTTCTCTGTTTTTATGTATAATGGTTTAGTGTACTGTGTCAGTATGATAGAGTGTGGTAAATGAATCTGCTCTCTCTCTCTCTCTCTCTCTCTCTCTCTCTCTCTGTCTCTCTCTCTCTCTCTCTCTCTCTCTCATACACACACTCTGACTGATGGCCATGTATTAGCGTCATTGCACTGGCACCCCTATGAGGTACCAGGAGTGCATCTCATCAAGCCTTTGGCAAAACAGGTTAATCTACCTCCAAACTTTGGCACATTCCATCAAACAGAAGGGCATCAAAATTTGATCAAGAGAAAAGTCCCATAGCCCATTTCAGTGAGCCAAAAAAAAAACACTAAAGCATGTGGGAACCTCACTGAGCTGGCTAAAACCCACATCACGTTAATGGATCAGTATATTTGTATTGCCAAATCACAGCCATATTCCCAGTCAGCATTTGGAGCTTCTTTTAAGGACAAACAGGGACTGTTCATTGCTAATGGCCAAGTTTCATCATCATTTTACTGAGATGTACTTTTCACAGACAGTCACCGTCCAGCAGGCCTTGATATGTATACCACAACACATCCATCACTAAGGAGCCCACCGGGAAGTATTAGTTCAAGTGGTGTTTTACACACACACACACACACACACACACACATGGGTGCCTGAATAAGTGGAGCACCCCTACTTGTGTTGATGATATTAATAAAATAATAATAATTAAAGTAAAGTAAAAAAAAACATGACTAATGGATTACCACAAGGTTATGTTATATTTTTCCTATAACCTCTTTGGACATGGCACTACAATGGTAATTCTACATTAATGCAACTAGTTTTACCAAAATACTACTACTAATAGTATTTCTTATAGTAAAACTAGCTGTACAGCTTCATAATGTAACTGTATAATGTTATATTATTTTATATAAATTT
>BRDA01006090.1:155759-188732 GCA_036984385.1 Crenuchus spilurus | reverse complement strand
TATATATATATATATATATATATATACTGGAGATGTTTGCTTTGCACGTTTGCTTCTGTCTCAATCCTATATTTTTTTTATTTTCAGTTAGATACAAACATGACTAAACTAATTATATTTAGAATTTATATAATATAGTCTCACAGCCATTTGCACATTTTGTTATGCAGATACAAGGTCTCTTGTAATGTGATATTGTACATTTCTTTGTGTATATTGCTCTTGTATTTGTACCTTAGTACACAAGCTTTTCATTGCATTTACATTTCCAGGGAAAACCAGGCAGGCCATTAGCGACAAAACTTATCCACTCAGTATTATTGCTGTAAATGAAAGATAACAGTCTCAGATATCTATAGGAGTACATATTTTGATCAAAAACAAAACTTAAATCCACAAAAAAGTTGTTCTGAAAAAAACTAATTTTGAAAAAAAAAAGAGTTTGGCCTGGTTTTCCCTGGCGGGGATGATTTCAACAGAGAAGGTTATTTCCCATCGTTATACTTCACCCTTAACCTTGATGGAATCAAGCTCTGACATCTGATTTCTCTGTCTGGAAAAAGCCTAAGCAGAAACAGAACACTGGATTACCAAATAAGGGTTGTTCACAGAAGCTCAATGTTTTTATGTATGTTCCTGTGATATTCTTTAGAAAGCCTGAAGCACTATTTAGGCTGCATCTGAATGCATCTTTTTCTTTGTCATGCATAGTTTCAGTCCTGCTTTTTTTTTTAAGGCTCATGTTAACTTTGTAGGTCAAAAAATTTAACTAAACAAAAGCAATTTTACAGACATATAAACAAATACATATAAAAATAAATAAATGCCAATATTAGGGTTGATAGACAATTACAATTGATCATAATCAGTCACAATCACAGTTCACAGCACATAATTACGATCCTCTACTCTATAAACCCAAGCTAAACTAAATCCATCTTTGTCTTTTTCCGAGTGAGTGACCAGCATCAGGCCACTGGTCTGGCCTGATGCTGATGGAAGATTGAATACTATCTCTGCATGATGCCACCTTAGACCAGCTGCCCACCAACAACCAACTACTGCAACCTTCTCCAGATGCCCTACACTACTGACAATAATCAAGTTTAAATGGACTTTAATGGCTGCTACCATTATTATTATCTTTATTATTATCATCCCTGTTTCATTACTGTCACTATATCAGTACCTGAACACTACAACACCATTATAGGATTATGTGATTTATCAAGAACTTATAATCAGTAGATAAGAGGAGGATGGGTCCCCCATGTGAGTGCAGTTCCTCCCAAGGTTTCTTCAAGTACAAATTAGAATTTAACATTGAAAAATTAACTATATTTAAGACTGCTGGTAAGTATGCTGGTAGTTCTTTTGCCATATATAGCCAGTTTTCTTCAAGCATCTGTGACATTTTAGATTTTGGGTTATTTTCAGATTCTAAAAGTGGGTTTTAGACAAACTTTGGACTGGATGTTTATGTTAGACCTAGAAACCTTGGCTGCAGTAGCTGTACTGTAGCCAGCCAGTTAATGCTAAATTTGACTGTAGGACATTCATATTTAGTTGTTTTGAACTAGTTAAAAGTTGCTTTTGCCTTGTGATTGGGATGCTTTTCCTATGAGAGGTGAGCTTTCTCCCATGCTTCAGTTTCTTGGTAGACTAAACAAAGATGACACAAACAAACACTTTCCCATATCTTAGTTAGGTCACTCTCATACCTCAGAGTGAACCCCCACTCGTCTTTCATATTGCTCTTGAGTATTGACATCTTTCTTTACTGTGTACAGGCCAAAGTGTTATTAGCAGGGTTCTAAATTAACACCCGCCAAAATGATTTTTTACCCGCATTTGGCGGGTTGGCGGGTGTTAATAAAAACTTACTAGCCAATTTTGCCAGTGATGCAAGAGGCATTACATGCATGATACATAAGGCTCCGTTCTCGGTCATTTATCCCTTGCAGTACTTCCTACATTTCCTCTGTATTCACAATTTGTCCCAACTTTTTTGGAATCCGGTTTGTACAAAGATAATGAAATAGAATTAATATAATTATAGTAAATAATGGGATGTAGAACTTATAAATATAGTAGAATTTAGGGGTGTCACAGTATCTTAACTAAGCTTATGTGCTTTGATTGTTCATTACGGTGATGGCATGGTGAAAGAAACTTTTGATCTATGGTTAGTTTTTTAAAAGACAAATTCAAGCATATTAATAAGGATTTAAATAAGGATAGAAATGCCCACTATGTCAAATTAGTGTCAGGATTTGTAGACATACTTTGTACAAGGTAAACAGGACAAAGTGAGGAAAAAGATAAAGAGGTTTGGAGAATGAGATCTGAGCTTGCACAATTAAATTATGAAATGAAATGAGACCCTACGCTGAAGTTTAATGATTGACTTTATAATCATATCCTTAGACTTGCAGCGATGTTTCTTTGAGACTCAGGTGAAGAGAGGGGCTGAGCTGTTAACCAATCACCACCTGGTGTTGAGTTGGATCAGATGGCAGGAAAGATGCTGGACAGACTTTACAGGCCCAAACGTGTAGTGAGGATTTGCTGGGATCATTTGGCAGAGGAATCTGTCAGTCATATTTTCAACTATTACATCTAGCAGCACTTCAACCACATTCTGTGGAAGGCAGGGGACATAGAGTCTGTGTCATGTTGCCAACCACAGTTTAGGGAGGCTGTCAAGCCCAAGAGTTCTATCTTGCCTGGTTGACTTGTGGGACTCCAGAGTCCCAAATTCATTCATTATCACACCCACTTTAATCAGGGTCACGGTTAGTCCCCTACCCCCTCACTGGGCGCAGGGCAGGGCATTACATTAGTCAACTAAGCCCAGGACAGGGCGCCAGAACATCGCTGGGTGACACACACACAAACACACACACACACACACACACACAGACAATTTTTTAGGAGTACCCAATTTACCTGACCTCCATGTTTTTGGACTGTGGGAGGAAACCAGAGACCCCAGAGGAAACCCACGCAGACATGGGGAGAACATGGAAACTCTGCTTAGATGGGGAATCGAACTCAAGACCCCAGCGCTGAGAGGCGAACGTGCTAACCACTAAGCCACCATGCCTGACATATGCAACATTAATACCAGAAATGTTAAGTGTGGGCAGCACTTATACAACAAGGCACTTTTGCACACCCAATCCAGGTTGGCTTTATTACTTCAGAATGATCAAAAGCTTGTAAAACTTACTAGCCGTGAGCTTACACAACCCAAAGAAAAGAAAGAAAAAAAAAAAAAAAGAAAAAAAACACCAAAAGCAAAATGATACACACATTAAATAAACTCAGTGTAAAATACATACACAGCAACCAAAAATAAATCAAAATAAGACCAAAAACACACCATCACGGCTAGAAAATTTATACTGATAGGTGACAAAGCAATAGTGTTCAACCCAATTTCCAAGCAAAGCACATACCTGGTAGTTTTACCTCACACTCTGGTATTAAAATCATATAAACTAATAAAAATATAAAAAAATAGCTCTAAACAATTAAAAAGATAAAACATGTGGCAGATACAAAACTAAAAACTCAAGAAAACAAGTAATATTACATACTAAGAACAAAACAGTAAAACAGTGGCCAAGAAAACAGTGGAAAAAACAAACAAACAAAAACAAAAAGTGGCCTGCGAGCCCCCAGGCCCTGGTATCCTGAATAAACACAAGGATTCACTAATCCTAGCTTGGGTTAACTCACAGAGAGAAGAAAAGGATGGCGTTTGCTGCCATTTGCATTGCGTTGAGACACGCGTTCACTCGTTCCGATAAAGCTTCACTTGGCGTCCTTACAGGCGTGCTACGCTATGTCCTCAGAGCCGGCTGAAGACCCACTCCAGAATATGAATCATCCTCCACACTATAAGGCCATGCTATAGTGAGGGGCGTAGCAGCAAATTCAGGGCCCTGTACACTCTCAATGTCAGTGGGCCCCTATAAATGCCACTAAACGAGACACATGAGCAAAAAAGGGGGGTATTTATTTAAATAAAAAAGCATAAATAAGTTTTAAGCTACAAACAGATCAGATTATGTTGATGTAGCTATTTACATGTTGATATATGCGGCAGAAATATTGCTGGGTGGATCATTTATTAAGTCTCAGCACAGAGTTTCACTTTTAGCTCTGCTGTGTTAGTAGACAATAGGCTTTAGCACATGCACTGAACCAAAAGACTAACTTACTTTAAACTTAAGGTAAACAACTCGCATTTAGGCAGCAATTCTACCAGTCAGGAGCTAACTAGCTCTCTCTCTCTTTCTCTGCTGCTCCAGCTGCACCAGAGCCACTGGTTGTTTCTGAAACTGGTTAAAGTTGATAACTAACGTTAGCGGCTCATAATTGTCTTTATTCTTACAGCCGCAAGCAGCCTGGTTGGCAACTAACTAAACTAACGACTTCACGTGAGCCTCCAAAAATCAGCAGCAGCTGTCTAGAGTGGACTATAACTTTAATTGGACTTTGCATAATAAAAAAACTAGGTTCACCTTTGGGAAAGAAAGCTGTCAACAGCTGTCTCCCCTCATTCTGCCTTCTTTCTTTTTCCTCCCTTTCTTTCTTCTTTTGAAATCCTGATTTCTGCTTTTTGGGCAGCATGCTATGTGGCACCCAGGTCATTCAATCTAGGCTCACTGACGTTACACTTGTCGCTAGTCGCTGTTGGGCGGACTAAACCATTTTGGGCCTCCAAGAGGGGGCCCCCCAGAATGTCCAATATGTTGAGAGGACTGTGACTAAAGTTCATTCCCTCAGTTGATATTATCAATATATTTGAAATATGAATTAATAAATAATTAATTTGAGGGCCAAATTCATTCGAAATAAACAACCAAATAATAATAATAATAATAATAATAATAATAATAATAATAATAATAATAATTCAGGATTTTTATGGGCCCCTCTCCCTACTCGGGCCCTGGGTAGTCAGGTCCACTTTTCCCCCCACTACCACGCCCATGGCTATAGTACCTCGTTCTCCGAGTGGCAACACAAACACAGTGAACACCAAGCCACGAGGCTTCCCGTTTACTCAAAGTGGAGCTCTTCACCTCTGCCACAAGGGAGCTTTTATCCTCCTCTGCTCACTACGTCACAAATTGAAGGAAGGACTAATGATAATTTAAAACCATAAAATAGAAACTATATTATACTATGCAATCAGTCTACTTTTCCAGAAAAATAAATAACTACAAATTAAAATCCTTAACTACACATAATAATAATAATAATAATAATAATAATAATAATAATAATAATAATAAAAGGAGGAAATATAAACTTCCATGCTAATCTTTAGTGTCCACAAAGGGGCAGCAACCACCCCAATACCAACCCTACCACAGGTAAAACAACAGGAAAGGATATATTTGAGGCTGTGTCAGTTGCCATCGAAAATGTGGGTGTCCCTTGGTGCAAGTTGTGTGGAGTCACCACTGATGGAGCTCCAGCCATGATGAGCAAGTGAAATGGAATGGCTTCCATGGTCTGCTGAAAAGTTTGTGAGTCTGGAGGTGAGGCTGTGAAGTTGCACTGCATTATACAGTATATCAGGAAGCAGTATGCACTAGAGCAGTTCAACTTGCTAATGTAATGGGTACGCATCTATCATTACAGCTATTTTCAGACTACAGTCAAATGACTGTCTGCACTATTGACTGTCCATATTGAAATTAAAGTCTGCACTATTATTTGTAAGTGATCAGATTGACTTTGCGCTTCCAGATATCTCAAACTTATCTGTTTGAGTTTCTCTGGTAATGAGGAAGGCATCACTAACTATTCGCCCTTTCAAAATTGTGCTTTTTTAAAATGCAGTTGTGAGTACATTTTCAGAGCCGCTGGAGTGCTGGTTTTTGGATTATTTCAAAAATGTACCATGACCCGCAAAAAACTTTTATAGCATAAGTCTGTGTCCTGTGACTACACATATTTTTCTCCTTCTGGCCCCCAACAAGAAAAGTTTGGACTTTTAGAAGTAATATTAGAAGATTCAGTGGAAGGATCTGTAAATCTAGATTAGAGCAGAATTGAAGGAAAAATATTATGTATTAGTTATGAAAAAAGCTTACAATTCTATAGAAAATCAATGAAAACACAAGATTAAAATAAGATTAAGGGGTAAAATGTAATTTCAGCTTCCTCAAATATCTGTGATTAGACTTCAATTCAATTTTGGATTAGTTTTAAACTTGTGTAGGGCTGTTTTCTGGTAACTTGGGAAGTGCATCTTGGATACTTGTCACACTGCATTTTATGTGATCATTCTTTGTTGCATTGCCAGTGATGCAAAAAGCACATATAAATCTGATTTGAGTGTCCAGGGTGTCCATACTGCAATCAGATTTCAAGTCACCTCCAATTGTGGCTTGGATCAGATTTGCAAAAATTGACTTTTTGCCTGTCTGGAGTACCAAAAATCTATCTGGATACAATCTAGATAGGTCAAAAATCTGATTTGCGCTTGCTGTTTGAACATAGCCTAAGTTTCTGCCTGTAGGTTGGACTTGTAGCAGTGACCATGTGTGTCTCTTGTGGGAATATTATTTCTAAAGTTCCCTAAAATGCCTAAAAGAGTTTGTGTGTTTGTGCTTTGCACTGGTTGTCTGCTCTACTTTGCCCACACATGCTTGAGGTTGTCTGAAGGGTCCACATATCTGATCTGGTTCTATATATTGTTGTTTTCATTCATGACTGAAGTGCACTTGAGCAAGGCACCTAACCCCAAACTGCTCTCCAGGCACTGCAGCGAGTGGATGTCCATGTGTGTTCACTGCCCCCTGGCATGTGTGTGTGTGTGTGTGTGTGTGTGTGTTTGTGTGTTCTCTGCATGGATGGGTAAAATGCAGAGAAGAATTTTCCTTAAGGTAAGGGTGTCCAAATCCAGTCCTGGAGGGCCGGATTCCTGCAGAGTTTGGTGATTTCTCTGCTCTGACACTACAATTAAACCTGCTCATTACCTGCTGAGCTGAATCAGGTGTGTTTGATCAGGAATATCACCAAACTCTGCAGGAATCCGGCCCTTCAGGACTGGATTTGGACACCCCTGCCTTAAGGGGTTAATAAAATTGCTTCTTTTTCTTCTTCAGAAAATAAAGAAGGAGAATACTGACATTGTTCATTGTGGAGTACTTCAGGAAGGCACTATGTACACACAGTATATCTTACTTATAACAAAGTCTTAATGTGTTTATACAATTCCAAATCAACCTCTGAAATAATGTTTGGCTTTAAATAGAAGCCAAAACTTATACAAGTATGGTCACTGTTTCTGGTCTTTGAGCAGTGAGATAGATTGCATCAAACCTCACAGCACTGAACAGTAAAAAAGGTATACAGCATTCTTAAGCAGGCATGAGCTTGTGTGATTTCAGCACCTTTTATAGAAGCAAAGCTTGACTAAGTATCAGGTGTGAAGTTTTATCTTTATTGGGCAAGCGTCAGAGATAAGATATAAGTGGTGAAAGAAACATAAACAATTAGTATATCATTAAATAAGTACACTAAGAACAAATTTTAGTACTTCATAACACATTGGTTGTTGGGGAATGGTTGTTGGGGTGGAGCTTGTGGTTTTGAAAATATGTAAGTATGCCTCTGTCTACTAAACAGTGAGAATGAGCCGCTTGTGCTCACTTTCTCTTCGGCAATCTAAATACTCTTTCTACTTTACTTAATGCCTGATAGTTACTCTAACACAAGTTTGGATATAAGCATCATACTTCAGTCTTCAAACCTTTCACAGGTGAGGCTGCATAGCACTGCAATTGCTTTAAAATAAATGCATACATATTGTTCACTGTTGTGGACTATTTAACAACGCACTGTGTAGACACCTAGTTATATACTTACAGCAGTGTTTCAGTGTGTTAATCAAGTCTACATCAGCTGCTGAAGGTTGGTTTTGGCTTTTTATGTCTTTAATGGTTTTGTCAGTACTTTCAGAATAAATAAAACCCTTAATTTGTTTTTGTCATTATAAACAACATTGAGTTGATTGGAAATTGTGCCTATTCTTTTATTATTTATATTTGACACTTTCTTCTAGGACCATTTTCTTTGGAATTTCTCATTTACTTCTTGCTTTACTTGCTTAATTGTTATTCAGAACAACTAATTATAGGTTCAATTTGAAAGTTGTTTTTTTTTTATCTGTAGCTAATTTAAATGCAAGATCCAATAGTCAATTAAATAAGAACTATACTCAATCTATAAGATCTCTTCAGTGTACTTTACCAACTGTTGAAAACAGTTATTATGATCATAAATATTAGAGATATTCAGAACACCTTATATAGGCTTCTACGTGTCAATATTTCATTTGTGATATTCCCAGCAAACATTTTGAAAATACTGTAGGTACGAAAGTACATGTATATTAAAGTTCTTCTTGATTTGTTTTGCATGACTGGTTTGCTGCCAGTATAACCACATTGCATTCCTCACTTAACAGAATAGAAATCTGCAACCTATTTTTAGACAGCTCTATACCTACTAACATGCAATATATGCTATATAGCTACTAAATGCATTTTTCATAGAATTCCAGAATTTTTTTGGAATATTATACTTACAGTAGCTGTTATGAATGTATATGTATGTACATTATTGTGTACATATACCACTTATAGGCAATAGGAGATAAACATGAATACTAACAAGAATTAGTCCATAACAACTCAAATAAACACTATTATGGACTAAAATAGGATACAGGTAGTCCCCGGGTTACGACGTTGATCCGTTCCTACTTTTGCATCGTAAACCGAATTTCCTGTAAGTCAGAACATATGTAAATACTGTACATAAATAACATAAGCACTTATCCTATTCTAACACCTATCCTAACACAGTAATTATCAAAAACACATGTAAAATACGTTTAATAATGAAAGGAAACAGTCGCGTAACTGTGTATTCTTCCGCCGCGCACACCACCGCGCACACCACCGCGCACACCAAACACAAAAAAAAGCTTTATACAGTAAATGGGAGATGTGTCGTAGTCACGAAACATCGTAACTCGGAGACGACGTAACCCAGGGACTACCTGTATATTAGTCCATAAACAACTTCAATAAACACTATTAATCACTAGAAGATATTAGTCCATAAACAAGCTCAACAATTTGTGACTAAGTGGCTTAATTGTTAGCATGTTTGCCTCTCAGCGCTGAGGTCTTGGGTTCGTGTCCTCATCTGGGCGGAGTTTCCATGTTCTCCCAGTGTCTGTGTGGGTTTCCTCCGGGGACTCCGGTTTCCTCCCACAGTACAAAAACATGGAGATCAGGTGAATTGGCTACTCTAAAAAATTACCCTGGTGTGTGTGAATGAATGTATGCCCAGATATGGTTGGCACTCTGTCCTGGGTGATCCCCCTAGTGCGCGATGCAGTCCTCCAGGTAGACGGTCATTTCCGGTTGAGAGTACTCTGTGCGCAATTGGCTGCCACATCATCCAAACTCCACAGCACCAACCCCTCACACCATACACAAGCCACACCACCCAAACTTTAGACAACCCATACATTACACCACACAAACGTCAGAGAATCCACACTCACTACCATGCATGCATCACACTACACAAAAAACTTCACAAAACCGACAAACAAAACCATAGCCAAGCCACATCATCCAAATTCCACAGCACCAACCCCTCACACCATACACAAGCCACACCACCCAAACTTTAGACGACCCATACATTACATCACACAAACGTCAGAGAATCCACACTCACTACCATGCATGCATCACACTACACAAAAAACTTCACAAAACCTACAATCCAAACCATAGCCAAACCACACCATCCAAACTCCACAGCACAAACCACCTACACCATACACAAGCCACACCATGCAAACTTGACACCACCCAAACTTCAAACCATACACACATCATAACACTCACACTTCACACAACCTACACCACCTAAAGTTTACAACACTCACATTACATTCTGTCTTTGTGAAAAAGTATTTGCACCCCAACACGTTTCTGCATTCTTTGGCCACTTTATACACCATATCAGACTTTGCTCAAAAGTATTTGACTGCAAACACTTTCCTGCATTCTGTGACAACTTTGTACAAAATATCAGAATTTGGTCAAAAATATTTGGACAATACAAGCTGAAGCTGGAGGGATACTTTGTCATTGCAGACTGTCGGCACATGTGGCAAGGCTTTTGACACATCACAGATCAACAGCATGAAAGCAGGAAGTTTACAACTAGTCATGCCATACTGCCTGATGAGCTGAATGAGTTCTATGCTCACTTTGATGTCCTCAACTCCAACAGAGGTGTTTTTCTACTATGGAGAGCACACAGAACACATTGCTCACTGTGTCATCGATAGATGTGTGTAAGGCCTTGAGGAGAACAAACCCATGTAAGGCCACAGGCCCAGACAACATCCAGAGGCACACACTCAGGGTCTCCTCATCACAGCTGGCTGATGTGTTTGCAGACATATTCAATCTGTCTCTCACACAAGTCTTTGTGCCCACCTGCTTTGAGTCCACCACTATTGTGCCATTCCCCAAGAAAAGCACAGTGACCTGCTTGAATTACTATTGTCATATCACACTCACTTCGATTGTGACGAAGGACTTCGAGAGGATAGTTAAGACTCATATACACGAAACCATTCAGAACACCTTGAACCCTTCTCATTTTGCATATCATCAGAATCAGTCCACTGACGATGTAGTAAACATTGCTATCCACACAGCCCTCATCCACCTGGAGGGCAGAGCCACTTAAGTCAGAAGTTCATTGACTACAGCTCACCATTCAACACAGTCACCCCACATAATCTCTGTGAGAAGCTCCTCACCCTTGGACTGACACCCTCCATCTGCAGCTGGGTGCTGAACTTCCTAACAGAGAGACCCCAGTCAGTCAGGGTTGGAAATCATACATCCAGCATAAAAACTATGAGCACAGGAACCCCCGAGGGCTGTGTGCTGATCCCCTTGTTGTACACTCTCTTTATGCATGACTGTGTGGCCTCCCAGAACAACACCAGCATCATCAAGTTTGCAGATGACACCACAGTAATTGGACTAATCCCTGGTGAGGACAAGACTGCATACAAAAGGGAGGTGGCAGACCTGGTGGCCTGGAGTGTTAAGTACAGGGCAAGTAGACTAAAAAACAGTTTCTACTCACAGGCCATCAGGCTTGTGAATGACTCCTCCAACATGCCTCAGACTCACTGACCTCTACCAAACATCACACTGTACTACACATTGAATCATATATCTCATTCAACTTTAACACTACATTGGATTTTGGACTATAACATAAACCACATACAGTATATACACACATCCACACCTGTTTATTTGCTGCTATACGAACATATGTTATGTTACAATAGTCTACAGTTTTATAGTTTTTAACTGTTGTACAGTTGCTGTCTTTTAATTTTTGGTCTATTTAAAATATTTCTTATGCCTAATCATTGTGTGAAGCAGAGGACTAGCAAAGAAAGAAGTTCATTGTATAGTGTAACTGTTTGTTTACTGTGCACATGACAATAAAACTCTTGAATCTTGAATCATATTTCACTTTGTTCCCAAGTATTTGGACACCAACATGTTTCTGCACTCTGTCACCTCTCTGTACACATTTTCAGACTTTGCTCAAAAGCATTTGCACCCCAACACATTTCTATGTTCTGTCACCATTTTGCACATCATATCTGACTCTGTGAAAAAAGTTTTTGCACCCCAACACGTATCTGAATTCTGTGTCCACTTTGCACACCATATCGGACTTTGCTCAAAAGTATTTGAACACATTTTTGCATTCTCTGACCACTTTATTTACCATATCAAACTTTGCTCAAAAGTATGAACCCCAAACTAACCACCTAACACAGTATAGCAACCATCTAGCAACACAGCATCCAACTTAGATTCAGATGTGTGACAAGCCAACTTCAAAGTTTGTTCACGAACTTTCCTTTTCTAGTTGACCCTGTTTTTGTATTTCCATCCTGTCTTTGCCTCTGTCCTAATTAGACTTTAGCCTTATTTGGCTTCATAGTCTGATTTAGCCTTTAGCCCTATTTGTCATCCTAGCCTGGTTTAGCCTCTACCTTTATGTTTTTGAACTTAGAGCCTGTGCTCTCTAACTGTTAGTTCATGTGTTGTTTTACTACCTGTATTCTGGAGGGAAGCAGGACGGGGGCACACAAAGCATTTGTGCTAAGGGCACCAACATGTCTAACACTGGCATTGGTCTCATGGTTATGCTGTGTTGGCTATTTATCTTGGAATATTTCTTGACCTATGTATTTGAATTATCCTTTCTGACATAAGTAAACATTTTCTTTCTTTATCTGCATGTGTCTGGCACCTTTCAGTTTGTTTCAAGTCTGACATTATTAATCACGAGATAGTTCATAAACAACCTCAATAAACATAATTAATTGCAGTATTAGGAGATATGTGTCCATAAACAACATTATTAAACATTATGAATCACTAGGAAATATTAGTTCATAAACTACCTCAATGAATGAAGATGGTGATGATGATGATGATGATGATGATGATGATGATGCTAGAATATGAATCACTAGACTGTATGTGCAAGCATTTTTCAACAAGAGTATGTCTTTGATAAAGAAAATATAGCTATATTAATAATGCTAGTGCAAAGCACATACTGTGGTCCATGAAAATTTGTGAAACCTTTAGAATGTTCTATATTTCTGCATAAATATGACCAAAAACAATATGACCTAAAAGTTGATAAAGAGAACCCAGTTCACAGACTTTCTACATTATGTGATGCCGTGCATAAAAATGCTTGAACCATGAAATTGCAATAAAAATATTTTTCTCATGATCTAAAAGTGTGCAAAGAAACAAATGAACTACAGACTGTAATTGTAGAACAACAAAATGCAACTATATGCTCAGTGGAGCTGATAAAACGAACCATAACTGTAGATATAAAAGTGATGGAGATGTCATTTTAATTTTATGACTGATGTAAATTTTGCATGTATACTTTATGTAATAGGATTGAATTTGTATTAATGCATTATGATTAACAGAAAGGTAGTAATTCTGATTCAGCTTGTTTTTAATCTGATTTAATTGGTCTTTACAGAATATCTCAAAGGAGCTATGATGAACAAGCCATGCCTGAATAGCACCACCATTGCGTGCAACTGCTCAGTCAGTGACTTCAAACGCAATGTCTACCCAGCTGCATACCTGCTCATCTTCTTCATAGGACTGCTCACTAACCTTGTGTCATTATGTTTCTTCATTGGTGTGAGGAGGACAATGAAGGCCTTCACTCCAGTCAACCTCTTCATGCTGAACCTTGTTGTTTCTGATCTAATGCTGGTATGTTTACTGCCATTTCGAGCAACCTACTACTTTATGGATTCCAACTGGGTTTTTGGAGACCTTACATGTCGCATCATGGCTTTTGTGTTCTACGTTAACATGTATGGCAGCATTTACTTCTTAATGGTGCTCAGTGTGGTTCGTTTTATGGCCATCATCAAGCCATATAGCTATATGTATTTACAGAACAGCAAAGGAGCTGTGCTGGTATGTGTATTTGTTTGGCTGTTTATATCAGCAACCTCCATCCCTCTTTTAGATGCAGGGACTTCTCTTGATTCCTCTGGTAAAATTAAATGCCTGGAGCTGAACTTGTCTTTGGTGAACACCATTATCTCTCTGAACAAAGGGGCTTTGTGTGTGGGCTTCATTGTACCATTCATTGTTATTTCTTTCTCATACATAATTGTGGCTGGGAAATTGTTACAGCTTAGGAAATTGCAAGGAAAAAAAGCACCTCACTACAAGAAGCCCTGCTCACTGGTGATCATTGTTCTTTTCATCTTTCTAGTATGCTTCATGCCTTATCACGTTGTGCGCACTATATTCTTGGATGCAGAAAAAGAAGTGTATAGGAATGGTTATGGAGATTCCTGTCAACGCATTGCACTTATAAGAAAAACAGCAGTCCTCACACATTGCTTGGCTGCAGCCAATAGCTGCTTGGATCCTCTCCTCTACTTCTTTGTAGGAGAAAACTTTTGGAGCTACTGGCAGAAAAAGAGAAGACGAACCCAGAGCAAAAGACTCAACTGCAGGAGGAAGCAGACAAGAAAAAACACACATGCTGAATTACAAGATGACTTAGAGAAACAAATAAACACAGGAATTAGTGGCAAAGATGGACCCGGACTTGCAAAAAAGATTTCAAATAATGTTATGCTCAGTCAAATGGTGGAAAAATTATGAGTGACCTCTGTCTAAACTATTTCTGGATATTGTCAGCAGAGTCATCATAGTCTGGGGAAAAGTGGAATTGAGTTACAAGGGCCCCAAGTGGGGGGAGTCTGGAATTGTGTTTTCCATAAAATTATAATATTATTATATATAATAATTATAAAAAATAATATTTAATAATGGAGGTCTGCTTGTGCATCGGGCCCAGAATTTGGTGCTATACCTGTGATTGCCAGAATCCATTTTTTTTCAGTTTGGTTCTGTAACTGAAGTTTGGGCACATTTTCTTATTCAATATTTTAATTACATTTTTTTTCCTATATTGTAAATGAATAATGACGTCATCCAGACTATGAAGGAACACATGAATCATGCAGTAAACTTAAAAGTGTTAAACAAAACAAAAAATGTTTTAGATTTTAGATTCTTCAAAGTAAACACACAACTGATGTCTCAAACACAAGAGGTCAAGAAATGCAAGCTCTTAACTGAAAGCCATTCCAGGTGACTACCCCATAAAGCTGACTGAGAAAATTGCAAGAAAGCTGGCATCTAAGCAAGAGGTGCCTACTTTAAAGAATGTAAAATATAAAACATATTCTGGTTTGTTTAACACTGTTTTGTTTACTAAATAATTACATATATATTTCTTCATAGTGAGGATGACTTTAGTATTAATCTACAATTCAGAACATTTTTTAAATCATGATTTTAAATGTTAAATCATGAATCATGAAAGTCATTGGCACTCCTAAAAAAAACTGTTGGGAAATTGCTCCCATTCACCAATCATTCTTAAGAAGAAATTTCTTCTTAAAACCCACTTATGTAGTTTTAACAAAGGTTCTGATATTCACCAGTATTTTCTTATTTGGCATTTTATTTTAGATGAGAACCGCATCTACACACATTCAAGAGCACACGTACACACATTTAAGCCCTGACTGTGCAATTTGCTTAGTTAATAGGTGTTCCTTTGATTCTACAGCTTTATGATGTCATAGGTTTTGAAATATTCCGAATTTTATAATAATATTTAACAACAATTTTATGAAAGAAACTTGGAAAGATATGGGTAAATGAGGCCCAAGCATATCAAATAAATAATACTTTTAACAATTCAAATATTGCACAAAACCTACAAAAATGGGATATTTTTTTAATCATAGAAAAACAAAAAAAAGACAATTGTTTTATTTTACTACATTCTTTCCAAAAACTTGTGGAATAAAATTGTTGGTGCCCTTTAAACAAAAACAAAAAAAATATTGCACCTTTGAACATTTTAATATTTTTCTTTGTTGAGTGGCACATAGATGGTTCGCTGCAGGTTACTCTGATCTTTGATCTGCCTCCTGCTTACAGATTATCCTGTTCCTAGTTTTTACTTCTGCAGAAATGCACCATGAAGCATTCTTTAAACAATGCCAAAGAAGAACCACTTATGGTTTCTTAAAATAGCATGTTTGAAAAAACAGATTTGTGATTGTTTTTAACATTTTATTGGTTCTTTCTAAGACCTTTACATTATGTTTATTTAAAAGCCTTTAAAGTTTTTAGTCTCATTTATAAAAAGTGTTCTCTGATGAACTATTCACTGGTCCAAACTTTTTTAGGGAACTTTTTAGGGAAGAATGTAGTGTTGTATAATATGTATTTTCATGGAATATGCTATATTTTTGATGGATTATTGTATTTATTTTGTGTTTTTAAAGTATTTCTTACTAAAATATGGTGTGTATATTATATGTCTTGAGATTAGACTTCACTCTAAAGCTTTTAATGTTTGCAGTTGATCACAGAAAAATCCCTAAATTTTTGTGATTTTGTATAGTTTTAGAACACATGCAATTTTTCCAGTTATTTATAGCCGTTCAAGTCCAATAAATAGCTTGAATTAAGTGGTGAACTGCGAAAGGTTAAAAAAAAGCAAGTTTACCCAAAACTGAACATCAATGTACATTACAGAATTATACAAAAAGGCTTTTGTCATGGAACACAAAATGGGTTAACAGGAGAAAGCTGTTCTGCAGTAATGGAGGCAGTTCAAGCCTTGAAAGCTGCTACTAATTCCTACAGAGTGAGAGGCAACCTTAGCCACCATGGCTACCACAGCATTCTGCAGTGCCATGCAGTACCCTCAGGTATGTGCCTAGCTGGTCAAAGGTTCATCCTATAGCAAGATAATGACTCAAAAATAAGTCCAAAGCTCTGCAAGAACTACCTCAGGAAAAAACAACAAGATGGTCAGCTTGAAAGCATGGAGTGGCAGCACAGTCTCCAGACTTAAACCTCATCCAGCTAATTTGGGATGAAGTGAAAAGCAAAGCAAACCTACAAGTGCCAAGATTTATGTGAACTTCTGCAGCAGATTTGTGAAGAACAGTCTGAAGAATATTTGATGTCTATTGTAGAAAGAATGTCACGAGTGTGTTCAGCTGTTATATCTGCTGTTATATCTATAGTGACCAGTCCACTTTGTCATCCAGCTGTAGTCCAAGGTACTTATAGGTCCTGACCACCTCAACATCACCCCCCTCATTTGTAAACATATATTATCCTTCACCACTTAATTTGGCCCATATTATGGGAAAGCAACTTTTTAAAGAGTGTATATGTTACGTTATTTTAAAGAATTATGTCATATATAAACATTGTTCTGAAAAGTTAAAAAATCTATTGTTCATTCCTAAGTGTATGTGTGATGTTACAAATCACCCAGGACTGCTTTTTGAATGACACACAATACTGGATAGCTAATCAGAACTCAGGGAATTTATATATTTGTTTTAAAAGCCCAGTAAAAACAGCTTGAAAATGGACAACAAACCCACATAAGCATCATTGGGGAAAATTAAAAATGTAGGATATGCTTGTTTTAAAGCTTTGTGTTTAAACGTCTTTGGTTTTAGAAGTTATGAAATTCCATATTGAGATGTGCATATGCGTGGAGAAATTATATGTAAGAAATTATAAGTGTGCTTAAGGAAGCTCATGCAATAATGACTAAAGCTCATCCACTAACTGAATGATAAGCATCTTATTTCATTTCAAGTTAACATCTTTTATGTTTTGATACAGATATAAGGGGCAGCATGGAAGGCATGTGATTTGCAGTGGTTGTGAAGTTGGGAAGAATTTGCTTACAGATTTACTTAGAGCTCCACCTGCTGGTCTGTCTCTGTAACACATTTCTATTGTGGACAAATAAATAAGACTGTGCCCTCTATTGGTGGAATCTGTCAGTGTACATGTTGGATATCTTTAGGCCACAAATGTAGTAGATACACTATCCGGTGTCCAAAAATATCCAGACACTACTTTAAGGTGCATGCTTTGCTGACAGATAGATAATACAAGCTGTATGTGTGTAACCACTGTATGTGTGCATGTAGCCAACTTGGGCTTCCAACACTGCATATAATAGAATAGAATAATCTTTATTGTAATTGTACAGTATTTAAATTCAAATGCATGTGTGAAACACACTAATAAAAAATCATATGCATTCTAAAGACAGTTGAAATTAGCCTTTGTAGAGGTTATTTTATTTATTCCACCTTTATATAATAATTCCTCTCACAATTTTCATCATAACACTAAAAACTATAACTAAATCGCTAAAATAAAATGTTAATCTTAAGTATTATAGAAATGTAAATGATATAATATTATTGTACTGTTAAAGAGAAGAAAACACATTAACCAATTATTTTGCACACACGTCAGCACTCTTCATGAAAACTACCTAAGTGGGTTTCTTCTTATGTTTGGCAGGACTGTGGGATAATGGATCTTCATCTAGTACCTTAGAGATAGCTTGGAATGGTCAGGGGCGGATTTGGAAGTTCTGGGGCCCCAAACAATGTCATGTCTGACCCGACTTAGTGTCAGGTGAACACGGACTACAGGCCAAATCAAAACCGTGACCCAGATAAGGATTAAGTGGGTGTGATAATGGATGGATGGATGATTTGCAAGTCCAGACACTGACGGAGTGACCGCTGGGACGATCAATCACATGTTAGCAAGAACAGAGCCAATCGATGAGCTTGTGTGCGGTCTAAAGAGAAATAGGCTTCCGACTGAGTGGCTTTTTTTGCTGGGTCCTAGTGCTCGACCCGTCTCTTTTTAATATAGTGTAACACTGGGTAGGGGACTAACCGCGACCCTGATAAGGATTAAGCGGCTGTGATAATGAATGAATGAATGAAATCAGCAGAGAACCAAAACTGTCTTTTTTGCCAACCTCTTTTGGCCAGCAGGGGGCCCCCTGATCTCCGGGGCCCCAAGCAACTGCGTGGTTTGCGTGTTGGTCAAATCCACCACTGGGAATGGTACTTGTGATCCAAAACTCAAAATCAGTCACAGACCTCACTGATGTACTTCTGGCTGAATGCAATAAAATCCTAACAGCAATGTTCTAACATTTAATGTAAAGCCTTCATTAAAAAGAAGAGAAAGATATTGCAACCAGCACGGCAAACCATTTTGCTTACTTTTGGTGTTTCTCACAGGTTGTTGACAGTGAGCTTATAGTCTTTATTTAAATTGCTCTGCACAAGGCATCATATTTGAAAATATTGTGGATACACTAGATGAGATATCCATTGATAAACTCAATTTCAATTAACAATATAAATTACTAAAATAGGAGAGAAGCCTTTTTCAGCTTCTTTGAAGAAAAAAAGGTTGCTTGTTCAACATTTGTGAAATAATGGCGGATCCCATCGTAAACTGAATACATTTTAAATAGAAAGTATTAGTGAATGTCATCAGAATAATGAAAATGTAGTAAGCTGGACATTTCTTAAGAATGATTAGGTAACCGAATGTTCTCACCCAGCTAAATATTATTCATCTTAACTGGATCTTATAGCCTGTAGACTAGAACCGGTAGATATTAGACTATGGTTCTTGTGCAGTTGCCTGACTCAAAGCGTAAGATGACACTATGGAAGTTGAAAGTTAAAGAAATAAGGGGGTTTGAGTATGCAGGGCATTTATCGGGGTGCGCATGCGCGGCGAGATTGTGTACATTCTTGAGCGAAAAAATGATGGCGGTTGTCCAAATGGTTAAAGAGTCCAGCTTACGTTCAGATGGAGGCTGAGTGTGAAAAGTGACAAGAACAGTTGTGAAACATTGGTTTGTTTCGGAAAAGTCATAGCAGTGGCTTACATTTCGACTTTTTCTGCAGGACAGAGCAACTCTTATTATGTATTGCTCTCGAATTCGTCCATTTGTGAAGCCAATCGAGCTAGCAGCTAGCCATCCGTAGTTTAGGGGGTTTAAGCTAACAGCAGCAAGCCACGTAGCTTATATTTAGCCACAAAGCTAGCCTGGTTTACTAGCTCGCCTGTCAGCTTTCTCAGCGGTGTCTGTTTTCCAGTCACAGGAGCCGGAGAAGACGAGCAGTTTTTGTGATATTGACCCAAGTCAATACGATTATCCATCGCTGAAGAAACGGAACGAGGAAAAAACTGCGGTGAGTAACTTATCCTTAGCTTAGCTAGCTTAGCTTGTTTGTTTACAGGCGCTGCAAATCGCAGCAAGTTATAATGTGGATATGTTTTAAAATAAAATATCCAAAAAGCAGCCATGTGCCTAAAGCCACAGGACTCAAAGTCCTCTGAAATCTTTCTGTCAGCAGGTCTATCTAATCACTTTTATGCGGAGACAGTTTAGTGTCTGAAATGCACACGTCAACGTTATCTGTGTGCATTTACTTCATACTTCAGCTGTCGCTGACTCTATAAGCCAGCTAATGGCAACACTTTATTACACTTGATGAAGTTAACCTTACCCGCTTCTTTAAAGCACAAGATAAACACGAGTGAACATTGTACTAATTGTCTGTTGATTTAACCCTGGAGAACCCAAGAACCCTTTTCTTTTTTTTAAATGATGAACTATGCATTAAATGACTGCTTTAAGTTCCCCGAACACAAAAATATCCACTTTTTCAGTTTTAACCTTTTTTCCCCAAATTTAAATTTAGGAAAATAATCAGTCTACTTCACAGATACATTTAACAATGTTTTTTTTTGCTTTATTTGTTGCACATTAGAACTGAATTTCAAATGTACAAATACACTTTGGCCAATGGAAACGGGAACACAAGGCCAAAATCACAACTGGAAAAAACTAACACTATGGGTCTTTGCTTATCCAAAAATATGTTCTGCTAGAGAGAGGAACTCACACTAGACATTGTGGTAGTCTTTTTGAAACAATTTCTCTTTTTGTTGATTGAGAGAGGAACTGCACTTTAGCCAAATACAAGACTGTCACAGTTTTCTATCTACAAAGGACTAATACACCCAGAGGGCCATATTCTTGACTATCAGGCTCCTTGTGATAAGTCCATGTCTGTCACCAGTAATGATTCGTTTTAAGAAACTTTCACCTTCCTTGGAGTACCACTCCAGGTTTTGTTTGCGGATGTCTATACATATCTGCAATAGATTGCTGCACGCTGCTCTTCTTTTGTGCAAATCATAAGTGGGGCAGCCATTTCTTGTTGCACTGCAGTCATAAATGAGCTGATGTAACACATTCAAAAATGCACAGCAGTTGCTATGGAGCTAATGCAGAAAGTGTTGATAGGACATTGCAGCCAACAGAAGTTTTAATATAACTAAAGTCTGGATCATTTTTGACCCTCATGTGTTGGTGACAGGAATTGAATGCAATTCAGGGGCATAGACTTAGTATCAGCATTGGTAGCAACACAATAAAAAACCCACAAAAACATGTCAGTAAACTTATTGCTTAATTTATTTTAAAGTTTTAAATATTGAGTGAAAAGGACCTTATTACACCAGTGTGTTCTGACAATGTTTTTTCCTCAAACTGAAGAAATGTACAGATATGTTTAATTTCAAAAGTCACATTTACTGAAGGTCCGAAGACTAATTTTAATAGTTTGCAATAGTTTGCAAAGAATGATCAAGATGCATCATCAATAATGTCTTGACATGACCCACAGATTTCCCTCTTTTTCAGCTAGTCCTACTGTCCATATGCAAACCTACGCCCATATTGCAAACCTATATAATTTTACGTACGTCTCAATTCTTGCTGGCAGCGATGGGTGGATTGATATAGAAATATTGGTACTTCAGATCCTGATGTTTTTCTTTTTTCTTTCTTTTTTTTTTTTTTAATCGATAATTATGTAAAAAAGTTTGCCTTTTTAAAGCTATTCTTACTATAAACATACAAAATAAATCCTAATTTTAACAGCATCAGTAATAGTCTTGGGATATCTGAATAGGAATTACTCGGTATCAGAGTGAAAGGGAAATTATTGGTATAACCTGTCCCCACTTACTGGTCCTAGATGGTAATATAAAGTCTTGCTTTTTTTAGCTTCAGATTGGCCTGCACTTCTACATCCCAGATTTGTTCAGGTTTATTTGTGATCCTTGAAGTAATAACTAATTTGCAAAACTACATTAGCCTATGTATTATTAGTATTATGATTGTGTAGTGTTCAGAAGGTCGCTGGTTTGATCCCCAGACAGGACATGACTGAAGTGCCCTTGAGCAAGGCACCTAACCCCCTAACTGCTCCCCGGGCGCCGGAGGATAAGGGCTGCCCACCGCTTCGTGCACAAATTCTCACAGTGTGTCTGTGTTTCACTGCACGAATGGGTTAAATGCGGAGGTCAAATTCCGTTGTGTGAAAAATCACATTGGCTAAATTGGTTGATCATAATCTTAATCTCAGTGTTATGTATTAAGTAATGTAATATGTAGTACTACTAGTGTTATGTATTACTAATGCTACTAAAACTAGTAATAGTTTAAGTATTGTTTTGTTTTAAATATTTGGTTTATTTTACAGTAATAAATATTATATACAATGTCACATTTAAAAAAGAACATTGTGAAAAATTAATTGTTCTTCATAATTTAATAAAAAAAAAAAAAACTGTGATATTTTGTATTCATTGCATGTAAAGTGACACTTCAGGCATTTTTTTATTTGTCGTCGTGTTGATCAGTATGGCTTATATCCCATGAAAATCTGAATTTCAAATTATTACATTCCATTTTAAATTGGCGCAAATTAATATTCAAACAGTATCAACATAAAGACTTGAAATGTGTCCCTTGATGTGTAGTGACTATAAACATCTTTGTAAATTAAATTATGAACAAAAAACTAACTTTTTTTGAAATGCAGTAGTGTACAGTGTTTAAACACACATCTCACACTTAGATGTATTTATTTACTTGCTTATTTGACACCACAAGTCTTGTGTGAATTGCACACTTTCACTGTCCACATCATTCCAGGAGGAAATCTGCTTTAGACATTGCACACTCATATCTTTTCCTGCTCTACTGCCAGTGTAATACCTCTCTGTTTTGCTACATACTTGCACTCTAACCAACACAGTGCCCATTTGTTTCTTTTCTGAGTGTGCACATTGTGCATAGAGTAGTAAGCTTTTGTGTATCCACAGCAGATTAGGTTGCATTTAATCCTTCTGAATATCAGTAGGTCGTGATTTGGACCATTGCCAAATTGTGATGGGAACTTGAGCTGTACGGCCACGTCTGCAGAAGTGAGATTAATGATGCTTAACCTCATATGGGCTGGGGCTGCTGATGTATGTGGAGGCTTGACTCTTGAGGAAAAGTCTCAAAACTTGGAAGTGTTATGTCATCTATTGTTATTGCCTGTCTAATAGTTGATTCTGATTTCTCTACAGCTGTTAGTTTTTTATTCTGTTAGCTAAATTAATATGCTTACAAAGTTGTTCTTTACGTTACATAGATATTTGACACTATTTAGCAGACACTCTTATTATAATACATAACATATTCATAATCATTGGGCACGCTTTTTAGGTACCACAATTCAATTCCACTCTGCCTTTTCTGAAGCAGTTCTGGCATTCTCACTGGCTGTGAGCTTGATATGTTTGTGCTCACACGTCTCGATATTTGGTCCAGGTATATTTCTTTTGACCTGCCTACAAGGTTTTGACCGACCTCCAGTTTGTAGAATGCATAGATGTTTGTGTACTCTTCTTTGTTCATTCAGATACAGTGACCAACAAACTGAAGTTGACGCTCTCAGATTCTTCAGGTATTGTTTGTTGTCAGCTTCTTCTGTATAGTTCTTGGTTCTTGATGTGCATTCCATGTGCATAGCAGGTTCTAACAAAGACATCAAGCTTCTTCACTATTGCTCACATCAGTGAGTACCCAAGTCTTGCATCCATATAGAGGCAGTAATATACATGCTGCATTAAAAAGGCACATCTTGAAATTGATTTTGGTTTGTTAGATTTCAGGATTTGTTTGAGCCTTGAGAATGCCACCTACACCAGTGCAATCCTATTGTTGATGTTTTTGGTTGTTGAACCGACATATGAGCCAAGATATTTGAAATCATTGACCGTTATTTCCTGTTCCTCACATACCAGTTTGATGATGTTCAATAAGATGTTTTAAGCACTCATTATTTAAAAGGACACAAAATGCATAGTTTTTTTTTACTAATCAAAACCTTAATATTTAGATTTTAGTTTTCTGTGTAGTGTATAACTGAAGCGCTGTAAAACCAAGTAAATAATGAAAGTCTTGTCATTAAAATGGTAAAATTCTTTATTAATCTAAAAATGTCTTTGCCTTATCTCAAATCAACAGTCTTTGTACCAATACCTCTATTATTCATGTTGGTGTCTGTGTATCTTTCCTTTTTTTAGTTTCAGTTTAGCTTGAAGTTGGGCAGAACTTTTGATTATTGGTCATTCTTTTCACATTTAAACTTTATTACTAGGGATGCACCAAAATTGGCTAAAACGATACAAAATTAAACATTAGCCCAAAGGCTGAATTCAGACCATGGTTTTTCGCAGTGTTTCATTCATTTTCCACTGGAAATGGCAAAAACAACACTTTGTGTTTGGCCCAATGATTCTGGTTGCTGAATATTTCTTAAATCTATTTGGTTTATAGTTAATTCATTCTTAATATTTGAAAATGACTCATGGAAGTATAAATGAGGGGTCAGTCCAGGTAGAAGTTTGCTGCAGTTTATCAGGAAGCTCTTATTAACCAGAAATGACTGTGAGTGATGTGCTGACCTGCTTCTGCAGAATTTGGGCTGAAATTATGCAATTCGTCAAAGACATGTATGGTCTGTTTTAAGTTATGTAATATCATTGTGGTTTTGACAGTGTATTTGTCATTATATTGCACAGTTGTTTAGGGTCACAGTGCAGAAGTTTTCCGTTGATTTATCATGTGATTGTTAATCTAATATGCTTTAATTAAGCTCTGCATCAACAAATGTATATTACATGAGATTACACTGTAGAGTTTCATAGCCTTGGTTCAGGTTGTGTGTGGTCAGAGGAAGTGCTTCTTTTAGTTACTGTGAAGAAAGAAAGAGTTTTGGCCAGGTGTACAAAGCAAATTTACTGAAAAGGCTACTGAAACAAAGAACTTTAAACCACTGAAAGTAAAGTCAAAAGCCTTTTTGTATTCTGTGCTTCCAGATTCCAATATAAATGTGTTTTTTTTTTTTTGTTTTTTTTTTGTATTGACTCCACTCACTTCTTCTGGAAAAGTGAATATGGTGGACCTCTAAGACGGTGTTTACCAAAGCCCGCATCCTAGAGGCACACTAGCCTGCAGTTTTTATGCACTTTGACTGCTCCCAACACACCTGAACTAGCTGAGTAGCTCATAAGAAACTCCTTCAGAAGCCTTATGTTAAAGAAGGCAATCAGTAAAATGTGCAGGACCTCCAGGACCAGGGTTGAGAATTATTGCTCTTACGTGCCTAGTTGGACCTTTTAAGGGTACATTTAATTTGTTCCTGGGAGAAAAAAGTGCACCTGTGCTGTACCTCTTATTCTGACAGCATATGAGAACATTTTCATGAAGATTTGTGATCATCACAGTACAGGTTCTCCAGTACTGTTTTGCCTGTGTGATATGAAAGTTGTTTTAATCTCTCTGTATTGTTGATGTAACATTAGCTTTACAGTAATGAAAGGACTATTGGCTGTGAGAAGAAACTTTGTAACTTTGAAGCCATCAGTGTAACTAAAATATATTAAGGGGATTGTTTTAGCTTGCTTCAGTGCTAGTTCAGTTCTGTCCCTCTGTGTCTCTGTCACTGGTGTTTGGTAACTATGATTTTACACTTACAAAAAACCTAGAACAACAGAGAAAGGAAAAAACAAGGTACTTTTTTGTAATCGATGATGCACTATCCTTTTGTTTTACTTTTCCAATTGTATTTGTATTTTTGTCATTTTTTTATATTTGCTTAAAGAAGAAGGAAATTTAGTCAATAAAATGAAGACATTTAAATGACAGCAGAACCACCAAGTTTCTAGTTGGTATTTTCTTTTGTTCTGTGTTATAATAATATGGACATGCTTAATATTATTTTATTCTCCCTATTGACCTGTATATACACATTATCAGATTGAAAAAGTTCTATATAGTTAAATTTGTTTAGCACCTTTTAACATAAATTGATAGAATTGAAGATTCTTGTTGGAATGATATGTACAGTATAACAAATAAGCCAATTGAGTGATAAAATCTTTGGGAAGTCCACAATAAAAACAATTTCCCCTCATTGCCCCCCATGGAATTTTTAAAAAAGTTTTTTTTTTTTTTTAAATTTTAGTTTTTGTTGTATCTAGAAATACATTAAAAGTAATTTTTATTGAGGTTTGAAATGCTTTGTCATGTGATTACACTAAACTTAAGTATAGTTAAGTATAGTTAAATTTGAGTACAGTGTGTTTCTTCCCTATTAAGTGTCAACAACGCCAGCTTGGGTAGGCAAAAGTAACATCTTGGCACTAAAGGCAGTGTTCTTGCTCATGCATCACTTTGCATGCATCACAGTTCTCAGTTCACAATGTATGCGAACATTGGATACAGGTCCAGATTATCCATCCATCCATCCATTTTCTTCCGCTTATAAATGTCTGAGTCACGGGGGCAAGGCCGTCAACAGGGGGGGACAACCGGGTCTGTTGTCCCGGGCCTCAGGCTCAGAGGGGCCCATAAAAGAGAAAATTTATTTTGTATAATAATTATATTATTTTTAATATTTTTTTTTTGTAATCTTGAATTGTTTGATTAATATAAAATTTAGGTCTTTTAAATCAACTCAATAACTTAAAAATATATATTTTTTGCTTATCTTTATTTTTTTCTTTAACTGCGTACCCCCCCAGAAAATTGGTTTGATCCTGAATTACTGCGGGCGCACAGTAGCGGGAATTTTATATTTCTGTTCCGACGTGATCTAGATTTGTGACATAAAAATGGCTAGTAGGCACAAATCTGGAGCACAGAAAAGAAAAGACAAAAGGAAGATAGACTCATAGAGGTGAAAGGAAAATATATAAAGAGGTTTTTTATAAGAGAGCATGAAGAGACAGCAGGACTCGACTCCGGTGAGCCCAGAGATTACTGTAAATAAACAACAACTGCGAACGTTGTAGCACCGTAAAGTTTACGACCCAATACGTTTGTTGTAAAGAGGCCTAACTCTTAATGCCTGACTGAAACAGCCCAGAAGAGCAGCACAGGCAAAAAAAAACGACCGAAATGACAGGGAGAACTGACAGGGACAGATCTGCAGTGCCCCAGTATAGATTTTACCAGTAAAAAAAAACAACTCAGAGATTTAGGTCTACGTAGAATACACTTCAAAATGCGCACATAGCTACTTAATATAGTAATTCATTACAATTCTATTCACTCGACACAATACCCACAGGGCTACTTAATATGCTAATTCATGAGAGAGAGAGAGAGAAAGAGAGAGAGAGCTACTTGACTAAAGGTAACGTAAGGTTAGCACACAACTTGCTGAATACTTATATAATATCATATATTATTTGTATCTTGATTGAGTTAAACATTATTACTCCTGTAGATGGATATCAGAAAGTGTTTGCTCAACAGGGATAAAGCAGCAAAGAGAAATGAGAGGTAAGCCCCTGACTAGGCTACCTCAACCTGTGTCTATGACGTTAACGCTACGTTAGCTAACGTTATTCCTTGTAGCAAAACAGCCGAATTAGCATTAGCAGTACAGACAGTAACTTTTGTTAGAAATGGCTAAAGTAATAAGGATGGGAAACCCAAAGTGGTGACGGGAATATCCAGTGAGTTGGCGTTAACAGTGGTATGGTGCTGGTTGGGACTTCTGCGTCAATGATGGATACGAGAGAGCTTGTGTTGACTAGAGAGCCCAGAGATACTGCAGTGGTTCAAACTCAAATGGTGCACCTTCATGTTTGTAAATGTGGGTACATTAGTTCTTAATCATCAAATCGTGACCCAAATTTTTAAACCATTCATATTTATTTCACAGAAAAAATGCACAGTATTATGGACTGTCTTGTCAGTCGTTTTGCCTTTATAATGGGCTAAAACACTCTTGTCTCCAGAAAAATGACTAAAAATATCTTTTTGCTTGTACCAGTAGTGGTTTACAAGTCTAGAGTAAAGTTCACAGGTAGGCCAAATGCATCAGTTCATTATGGTGATTAATCAAAGATCCAGTCAACAACATAATCTGATCTGATTGTTTAGTTTAAAGCACTATTTATGCTTTCTTAAATGTAAATAAGAGCAGAAATCTTTTTTCACATACATTATCTGTGCCCCAGCTGTGCCCAGTACAGTCTTAAGTCTAGTGACGCCCCTGGTCCCAGCCCCGACTCAGAGCAGTACGGTAGGTGACAGTGTCTGTCAGAAACAGTCCTCGATCTGTTGCTATTGCAAAAGACCTAAGACAAGCCTTATCTATTACAGAAAACATTCAAAGTGATCAATATAGGGAAGAAAGCCAAGGGGGGAGGCGGGGGTTGAAGTTTTTTTTTTTTGTGGGGTGGATGTTCGAGGAGTGAAGCCTTCATGCCCCGGGCCCCAGCAAGTCTGTCAACTGGCCTGCACAGGGGTAACAACCTAAGCAAAGTAGACCAGGCGTCCCTCTCCCCAGCCACCTCTTCCAGCTCATAGGGGAGGATTCCAAGGCATTCCCAGGCCAGATGAGAGACACAATCTCTCCAACATGTCCTAGGACTTCCCGGGGTCTCCTCCCAACTGGACATGCCTGGAACACCTCACCCGGGTGGCATTCTTACCAGGTGCCCGAACCACCTCAACTGGCTCCTCTTAACATGGAGGAGCAGTTTCTCTACTCTGAACCTTTCCCGAATTTCCGGACTCTTCACCTCATCTCTTAAAGGAGAGCCCAGATACCTTACGGAGAATACTCATTTCAAGCACTTGTATCCACAATTTCATTCTTTCACTCACTACCTGAAGCTCAGGACCATTGGTGAGGGTTGGATCGTCAACTGACCGGTAAATGGAGAGCTATGCCTTCTGGCTCAGTTCTCTTTTTACCAAGGCAGACTGGTACAGAGCCCGCATCACTCTGGATGCTGAACCAATCCACCTGTCGATCTTCCGCTCCGTCTTACCCTCACTTGTGAACAAGACCCTGAGATATTTAAACTCCTCCATTTGAGGCAATGACATCATCCCAACCTGGAGAGAGCACTCCACCTTTTTTGGGCAGGGTACCATAGTCTTGAATTTGGAAGTACTGATTCTCATCCCAGCCGTTTCACACTCAGCTGCAAACTGGTCCAGTGAAAGCAGGAAGTCCTGGTTTGATGAAGCCAGCAGGACCACATCGTCTGCAAAAGGCAGACATGGAGTCTTGAGGTCACCAAACTGCACACCTTCCACCACTTGGCTATGCCAAGAAATTCTGTCCATAAAAAATATGAAAAGAATCGGTGACAAATGGCAGTCATGCCTGAGTCCAACCTCAACTGGAAACCAGTCTGACTTACTGCCAGCAATGCGGACCAAGCTCCTTCATTTGTATAGGGACTGGATATCCCTGAGCCAAGAGCCCAGTACCCAACACTCACGGAGCACTTCCCACAAGATACCCTGAGGGACACGGTCAAATGCCTTCTCCAAATCCACAAAACAAATGTAGATTGGTTGAGCAAACTCATGCATTTACTATGATCCTAGCAAGGGTAAAGAGCTGGTCCAGTGTTCCATGACTAGGACAGACCCTACATTGTTCCTCCTGAATTTGAGATTCAACAATCAGTTAGACTCTCTTCTCCAGTACCTCTGTATAGATGATCCCCCTATAGTTGTAACACACCCATCCCCTTTCATAAAAATGGGGAACACCACACCTGTCTGACAACCCAGGGGCATTGACCCCAAGGTCCCCAGACTCTGCTTCTTTTCTTGAAGATGTGCAGGAGGGATTGAGAAGTATTCCTTCCAATGGCCAATGACATGTCTAGTTGAGGTCAACAACTCTCCACCACTACTGTAAACCGTTTTGGTGGGAAACTGCTTTCCCCTTCTTAGACAACAGCAGCCCGCTTGGCCCTATGGTACTTGTCAGATGCTGCTGGAGTCCCACAAGACAACAAGGTCAGATTAGACTCTTTCTTGAGCTTGACAGCCTCCCTCAACAAGCACCAACTGCCTTGCGGCCACAGCTCTGGTCGGCTACCTCCACAATGGAATCCCAGAACATTGCTCTGTCAGATGTGGTAGTTGAAAATATCTGACTGGTTCCTCTGCCAAACGTTTCCCACAAATCCTCATAGGTTTAGGTCTGGGTCTGTCTGACATCCTTCCCTGCCATCTGATCCAGCTCGCCACCAGGTGGTGATTGGTTGACAGCTCAGTCCCTCTCTTCAATCGAGTGTCCTAGACACATGGCCACAAGTCCAACAATATGATTATAAAGTCAGTCATTGAACCTCAGCCTAGGGTGTCTTGGTGCCATGTGCACTTATGGGCACCCTTGTGCTTGAAAGTGGTGTTCTGTGACTGGCACAGAAATCCAGTAACTGAACACCACTGGGGTAGTGGGGTTCCCACTAAGCAACCCCACTAAGGACTCTAAGAAGCCTGGGTATTCTGAACTGCTGTTTGGTACATAAGCGCAAACAACAGTAAGAACCCGTCCCCCGACCTGAAGGAATAGGGAAGCTACCCTATTATCCACTGGGGAAAAAAGTCCACATACAGGCACTGAGCTGGGGCTCTATGAGCAAGCCTACCCCTGCCCAACACCAATGTGGGAGTGGACCCATGTAGCTCCTTCGAGTTGAACCCGGCCGGCCCTCATGAGTTGAAGTCCGACCACCAGGTGCTCGCCAAGGAGTCCCTTCACCCAGGTCTGGCTCCAGGGTGGGACCCCAGTAACCCTATTGCGGGCGAGGGAAGTGGGGTCTTGTTTTTTTATTTTTCATGGTGGACTTTTTGGATCACACTTTGTCTGGCCTGTCACCGAGGACCAATTTGTCATGGGAGCCCTACCAGGAGCTATTGCCCTGGACAATATAGCTCCTAGGATCATGCAGGCATGCAAAACCCTCCACCACAGTAAGGTAGCAATCCAAGGAGGGGAAGTCTAGATTAAATGCAATTAAATGTTGCCATCCTCACTTTGTAGCACTTAAACTAAGGACTTGGCCAATCCAACACTGACTAGTGTGTTACATAATACTGATACATGATCTTGCTTTTCAGTTTAATAGTGATTTGGAACACACATTTTACAGGACTTAACTGCAATATACAGTGTCATGTCATAATATTATGACCGCCCCTAATTTAGAATGAACTTGGCCTGGTACATCACAGATGCCATATGATGGGGTTTGCTGCATGTGTAAATAAGTGAGCACATCAGTCAATTGAAGAGGAAGTTGAAACAATCATCATGGCCAAAGGATGCAATTTGACTAATGCCCATAAGGACATGGTAACAGAGCAAAGGGTGCTAGCATCTTAGAAGCTGCAACTTTTTTGGATATTCTAGGGTTGCTGTAGTGAAGGTTTACTGAGAATTGGCTACCAGCATCATAATTGTGGGGCCCCATGGATCATTGATGCCAGATGGAAAAAGCGACTCCAGCGAGTGGTACAGAACAATCAGTGTGCCACCTTGGACCACTTAACCTTTATAATGAACACAGAGAGGACAGTGTGAAGGAACACCATTGAGTGAACACTCTGAACCAAGGGTGGTTATTCACAGTATTATAATATTCTGATATAACTGTATTTTTTGTTCAAAACATTAAGTAATTGGCATGTTTCCTTACTGGGAATATGGATTTCTGTCTGGTTAACATTCTCAGTATGTCAGTAGTGTTCCCATTGCTGGTATCTGACTAAATAACATTAGTTTCTGTATTTTTGTCTTTCATATTTTCACTGTCCTCATTACATCATAATTGTGGTGCTGTTTAGGTGTTGTGGGGCTAGGATACTATAAGGTCGCAGTAAGAACACTTGCATGTGTGACCAAACAGGGGTTGGGAGAGTGCTCATGTCATTGCCACTTGAAATAATTGCAGCCGACTCAGAGACGTAGCACATGAGCTGGCTTGCTCAGAGAAGTGCTGTCAGTGCCTCCCCTCTTTTTTTTACAACTCCTAATAAGATGTCATGTTCTCTGTATGACCTCTTGGCCTTTGGATACAGTTTGAATATTTGGGCAGTGAGCCACTGTTTGTGCCACCTGTATTGCAGGCCTAAATGGGACAATGCAAATAGAGAAAGTACTTTATGCACTGTCTGACCTATACAAAGTCTTTGTCCTAATTAGGGATGCACTGATACCACTTCTGATGCTGATATATAACTGTTCCTAAGAATTGTGTTTTCTTTTGATCTTACTTTGGTATTCATTTTCTTTTGTATTTTTTATAAAACATCATAGCCTGTGTAAAAGTTATGGCACGTTAAAAACAATTGTGTGAACAACTCTGTAAATAAATAATAGAAATTGTACAATGACGCTGGCAGGAAACTTTCTTTTCAGAAAATAAACATATCATCATGGTGCACAAACTTTTGCATAAATGTTGTACATACATGTAGACCTGCACTACATTGCAGACTATTCTTGCTGTTGCACAACTGAATTTCTCAAGTTTTTGTCCACATTAATGCTATACATTTTTTTATTTTATCTTATATACTTTATGCGTTGTCTAATTTACACACTATAATCTACAAACTGAATTCCAAAAAAGTTGGGACACTAAACAAATTGTGAATAAAAACTGAATGCAATGATGTGGAAATGGCAAATGTCAATATTTTAGTCATAATAGAACATAGATGACAGATCAAAAGTTTAATCTGAGTAAAAGTAACATTTTAAAGGAGAAATATGTTGATTCAAAATTTCAGTGTCAACAAATCCCAAAAAAGTTGGGACAAGTGTCAATAAGTGGCTGGAAAAAGGAAATTGAGCATATAACAAACAGCTGGAAGACCAATTAGTACTAATTAGGTCAATTAACAACATGATTGGGTATAAAAAGAGCTTCTCAGTGTCAGTGTCTCTCTGAAGCCAAGATGGTAAGAGGATCACCAATTCCACCATTGTTGTGCAGAAAGAGTGCAGCAATACCAGAATGGTGTTACCCTGCGTAAAATAGCAAAGACTTTTAAGTTATCATCGAACGTGCATAACATCATCAAAAGTAGGGATGCCCCGATACCGATACCAGCATCGGGTATCTGTCCGATACCATGTGCGCGTACTTGTACTCGTATTCATAAAAGTGCTCCGAT
>BRDA01006090.1:121056-155659 GCA_036984385.1 Crenuchus spilurus | reverse complement strand
TTAGGTGTTCTGTGTTGTATGAATAAATGTGTGCATGTGTGAGTGCTTGTGTAGTTTAGGATAGTCACCGTTGGTGTGGGGGGTAGATCAGATGGATACCTGTGTGAGTGAGTGCATGAATATTAATCTAATTCTCTCTGCTGTGTTGTATTGCTGAAAATTGACCAATAAAAACACACGCTTCTCGGGGAGTTATTCCCCAGCCGTCTGGGTCACCACAGTATTAATAATTTCACACATAAGTCGCTCCAGAGTATAAGTCGCACCCCCGGCCAAACTATGAAAAAAACTGCGACTTACAGTCCGGAAAATACGGTAGTTGTAATAATCTGAGTTACTTACTGTAGGTAAAAGAAAATTGGAAAGATAAAGCTTATTGTTGTTTCTTTCTTTATTTATTAATAAGGTTTGATTTGACATTTTCTAGTCAGGTTGATTTATGGGACTCCAACAGTCCATAACCCACTCAGTATGTTATCTAGAGTGTAGAAAATTTTGACTTTTTTGCTCTGTATGTCACCTATTGATATGGTGAGTGGACCTTTCTCATAGTCCACAGTCAAACGTTGCTATGTCATTACCAGGTAGGGAGGGCCATACAACATCATAAAATCATCTACAGCCCAGCCATTCATGCACACCCTAAATAATATAATATTTAACCCAAAAAATTTAATTCACTTTATAAGCAGCATTTCTCCATCAAATTATCTGGTTGCATAATGGTAATTTTAGATAACCAGTCAAAGGAGGTGTTGTTATAGAAATATGTAACGTTTTATTAAGACCATCAGTACACTGTTTATTGTGGAAAATTGATATAATATACCACGTTTTAATAGGTAAATAACATATTGATATTTGACTTCTGTGTATTTATCTTGAAGTATTGATGATTTTTTTTTCGTGCATCATTTTTATTACCGTAGAGGAGTAAAAATGTTGCACAAGAGATAAAACCACATATTTTTCTATAAACTTGTTAGAGCAGGGTTGAAATGTTAGTTTTGAGTAAACAATGCAAGTGTCATAACCCAGTATAATGCATTACTGATATTTTGCCTTGGCTTTTTATGTTATTACTTTAGAAGCCATTTTAATACCAAAATTAGTTAGAAATTCAATATACATCTTTTGGTTCTCTTTGCTGTTTGACTTGTAGCTGACTGAAGAATAATTCCAACACTTGTGCTGATTTAAATGTTTTTTAGTTGTTTAAAGTCTTCTGAAGGGTAATTTATCACAGCACATTGCCAAACATATTACGGTACTAATTGCACAGATTGTTTTTCATTATTTATCTCTTCTAAAGTGTCTGATGATAACTGAAATGAATAATAACTGGTGTTTATTTTGCATGTTATCAATCATAAACAACCAGAAACAAAACCAGAGAAATATTGAGAAACAAAGCCAGAAATAACAACAAACACACGGATGAGTGACTAACACGTGGGTGGAGGCTTTTTTTTTTTTTTGCGAAATTAGTGTATGAAAACCGGGCAGATGAACAATAACTGGGAAAACATGAAATTTGTTATGAAGCTGAAATTTTGATTTTGGATTTGCAGTTCAGATCACTTTTCTTGAAAATTGGCTCACTTAATGCAGTGCAATTTTCAGTAGTACTCCACTAAAATACATGAACAAGTCATATTCAGATTTGCTGACTTCCTGATTGGTGGTTTACTTTTTTCCCCTGTAGTGTGAATGAGGGAATCATGGCTGACCACACCCCTCCACTGGAGTCCGGCCAGTTACTCAGCTCAGATCACCCACATCTCACCTCCCCACCTCCACTACCGCCTCCCAGCATGGTCAATGGAGATGGAGCCCAACAGGTAGGATGCTGTGTTTTGATTAACATTTATTTCTGGTAAATGTAAAAAGTAAAATGTTTGCATCATGTTTTTTATGCATCTTAAGGCTGATTGTCTTAATCAGAAAAGATGCTTAATATGAGCAGATGTGAGTCAGTAACATATTTAATGCCTCCTCATACCAGCGTGTCGGACTAATTTTACATTCTGCAGTTTTAGATCTATTGTGTCATATGGTGTCTTAATGTAACAGGTTGTAAACAGGGTCATGGACTTGGCCAAGCAGTGCGTCACAGCCAAGGTCTGGCATTGAGAGGTGTTATGGCATGAGTAAAGGCTGTGAATGAAAGTTACCTTTTTTCTTGACCTCGGGGCTATTACTTGAAGAGTGAGTGTTAATGACTAGACTGATGCTGCCGCTGTCACTCTTGCAGTCTCTGTTGGCCATGATTGCTGTTAAAGATGGGTCATGGAACATTTCCCTCTGTACGTAAGGAAAGTTCTTTCTGTGCAAGTGATGGCAATTTTATTAATGTTCAATTACCATTCTAAATCACTGTATGTCTCACTGGACCTTTAAGCAGCCAGAAAATGCAAATTCATTAATACCAGCCTTTTTTCCATTCTTGTTGTTTTTTCCTTATCATATCTTTTCTCAAGTGTTGATTCATCACTTCCAGCTTGCCTCATTCATAAAATATGCAGGTTTTTAAATGTGCAGCTTAGTGAAATCATTTAAGGTTCCCAGGTACCATATAATCTCTATGCTTTACTTTTTAACTGAACAGAAAAACAGTTTTGGGTGTTTATGTTGTGGCAACTTTGAGACTGGATGTAACACCTTCTTAGACAGCTTAGAATAATAATTACCCTGCAGTGGTGTGAAACAAAAGGGATATCTTGATGATAATTACAGAATACACAAATAGGAAGGCATATGCTTACTGCTCTTTTAATTTTTTATTGTAACTTCTACAAATTATAACCCAATGTGTCTCTCCAACAGTAACACAAAATAAGATCAGAATCACTCACTTCAGTATTGAGAGAGACACTTAAAATGAATCCATATCTGACTGGGTATTAGATTTGACTGATAATTCTGATATTTGACAGTTTTTATAGTACTGATGAGGTCTGATGTATGCAGGTTTGTTTTTCATTTCAAAAGACATGCTAGACTAGAATAAACGGCTGTAAAGAAGCCTATAAACTCACTGCCATCAACTTGTGGGAGACATCAAAACTGAAAATTGGTGGCACTGGTGTACATCACCCTTCTACCATAGAATGTTCTTAATTATACTTGCAGTGTCTGAATATTTTCTCTGAATTAAAAGACTGTGTTGTCATGGAAAATGTTCAATTTAATTGGTGACCCCAGACATTTGAGGAATGTTGTTAATGTCCATGCAAAATATTGAGTTTAGAAATAAAAAACTGAATGCAATGATGTGATGGCAAATGTCAATATTTTATTCGTAATAGAACATAGATGACAGATCAAAAGTTTAATCTGAGTAAATGTAACATTTTAAAGGAGAAATATGTTGATTCAAAATTTCACAGTGTTGACATATCCCAAAAAAGTTGGGACAAGTAGCAATAAGTGGCTGGAAAAAGGAAATTGAGCATATAACAAACAGCTGGTTTCCAGTGAGCACTGATGGGGCCATAATCCAGAAATGGAAAGAACATCATCATAAACCGGCCACGACTAGGTGGTCCCTGCAAGATTGCAGACAGAGAAGTGAAAATAATTATCAGAAGAGTTGTCAAAGAACCAAGGATGACTTGTGGAGAGCTTCAGAAATACCTGGAATCAGCAGGTACAATTGTTTTGAAAGAAAGCAATAAGTAATTCACTCAATCTTCGTGGCCTATATGTACTCTCACCACGCAAGACTCCACACAAGAAGAAAAAGCATGTTGAAGCTCATTTAACCTTCTGAAGTCTGAGGGTATTTCAGACACTCTGATGTAGTCTGTCATGCCTTGTCTGTTTTACAAATTACACACATCTCAAATATTTTTTTTACAGTGGTACACGTTTTTGTTCAGCACAAACTCGGCAACAACAGTGTGTCAACAAGAGTGTCATAAATCTATATTTGTATTAAATCTGCTCTAAACTATAAACCTATTTATAGTATAGTCCAAAAACATGGAGATCAGGTGGATTGGATACTCTAAAAATTACCCTGGTGTGTATGAATGAATGAATGAATGTATGTATGTATGCCCAGATATGGTTGGCACTCTGTCCTGGGTGATCCCCCTAGTGCTCAATGCAGTCCTCCAGGTGGATGGTCGCTTCCGGTTGAGAGTACACTGTGCATGATTGGCTGCCGATTCTCACCGGTGTGTGTAAATGGAGTGTGTTGATTGTAAAGCGTCCTTGGGTGTCTAGAAAGGCGCTATATAAGTATAATGTGTATGTATTATCAGATGTGCATATATATTGTGAGAAAATACACTTTATTTTTTTTTTTGCCAAGATTTTTTGTTCAGAATGATATAATATAGGTGATGGTAATCCACATATTGATCAGTTCATTTGGCAGTAAAAAATGCACAGCTGTCTGACTCCCTCTGAACATGTCTCCGCTTATTTCAGCTCCTCTCACAAATATAAAAAATATATATTTTGATGCAACCTACAGTGAGCAAAATAAGTATTTGAACACCCTGTGAATTTACAAGTTCTCTCACTTAGAAATCATGGAGGGGTTTAAAATTTTAATCTTAGGTGCATGTCCACTGTCAGAGACATAATCTAAAAGAAAAAATTCAGAAATCACAATGTATGATTTTTATAATAATTTATTTGTGTTACTGCTGCAAATAAGTATTTGAACACATGTGAACATCAATGTTAATATTTGGTACAGTAGCCTTTGTTTGCAATTACTGAGGTCAAACGTTTCCTGTAGTTTTTCACCAGGTTTGTACACACTGCAGCAGGGATTGTGGCCCGTTCCTCCACACAGATCTTCTCCGGATCAGTGAAGTTTCTGGGCTGTCACTGAGAAACACGGAGATTGAGCTCCCTCCAAAGATTTTCCATAGGGTTTAGATCTGGAGACTAGCTAGGCCACTCTAGAACCTTGATATGCTTCTTACGGAGCCACTCCTTGGTTCTGGTAACAAAACTGTATCACGATATAAGCACTTCATATCGGTCGATATCGATAATTATTGAATTTTTTTACCTATTTAAAATAAGGACTATGAGAAAATATGCTACATTTAAACATTTTATTTCAAATTTAACCTTCCTCAGAAATGGCAACACAACCATGAAAAACACTCAATTAAAAAATAATCCTTGCCCTTATCTATATATATATTAGTGCTAGCAAGTTTACAAGGAAGTTAATCGCCTACAAATAACAATTATAATAAAAATTACTATTATTATTATTATTTATTATTATTATTATTACAATGATCAGCATTATTATTACAATGATAATCAGCATTATTTTTAGTAGTAGTAGTAATCGTCTTTGTTGTTATTATTAGTACTATAGCATCTCAAATAAACATTGGATAATAAATAGGAACCAACATGGATAATTATCATCAAAAGAGTGCAAACGATGGCCAAAACACTGCAGCCGTGTCCAGTCATTTAGTGATGTCGCCTTCACTATATTGGCCACACTGTCTGTAGTGATGCACACCGTTTTGTCCTTAATTAGAGCCGGCTAAGGTGGTAAAACAAGTTAGTTGTATTGCCGGTCTTGGTGGGGACAACAGTCCTGCACAATTTGCAGACAACGTTGGTCTAAGTACGGTCCGACTGAAAAAATCCGAAAAACTGCCATACTGGTGAGCTGACCTTTCCTTTTTTATTCACAATTTCTTCGCTCGCTGTCGTGCTGCTCGTCGCACTTATATTCCACTCACCATGCGTCTCACACAATGCCGGTTCAAGTTACACAAACAAGAGGGCGTGCATGAGATAACGAGGTGGCACAACCAAGCTTGATAGTGCTCCGTGATTGGCTATTAGCGTGTCACTCCATACGTTGCTAGGCACCAGAGGACCGACCAACCAATCTTGTTTCATAAGCGGGTGCATTTAAAGCGGAATCTTTGCTCTGGTTTATTCCAATGAAAAAAAAAATATATCGAACGTTCTATCGAGCGCATTTTCTATTGATATTGATTACGTGTCTATTGCTATACATATCGTTATCGTTTTATCGCCCAGCACTACTTTGGACTTAGCCATGTTAGTAGTTGGAGTCTTACTGATTGTGTGGGGTGGGCAGGTGTCTTTATACAGCTAACGATCTCAAACAGATGCTTCTAATTTAAAATAATAAGTGGAGTGGAGGTGGACTTTTTAGAGGCGGACTAACAGGTATTTGAGGGCCAGAATGTTTGCTGATTGGCAGGTGTTCAAATACTTATTTTCAGCAGTAACACAAATAAATTATTTAAAAATCATACATTGTGATTTCTGGAATTTTTCTTTTAGATTGTCTCTCACAGTGGACATGCACCTAAGATGAAAATTTCAGACCCCTCCATGATTTCTAAGTGGGACAACTTGCAAATTTGCAGGGTGTTCAAATACTTATTTTCCTCACTCTATATGTATTTGAAAAGCAGACCCTTTAATGTTTCTGGGGTACGTTTAATTTTGTTTTTGTTTTTTGGGGGATTTTTGTTATGCTTTTGATGGGAGTGCCAACTTCAAAGGGTTAAAGTTTGCTGAACAACATTTAGACAAGCCTGTGAAATACTGAGAGAATATAGTTTGGTCAGATGAGAGCAGAATTTAAATCTTTGGATGCCATAATACACCACATGTTTGGAGGTCCAAAGCACTGCATATCACCTCAAAAACACTATACCGGCAGTGAAGTTTGAAGGGGGAAACAACATGGCTTGGGGCTGTTTTTCAGCTTATGACATTGGCACGGTTCATATAATTGAAGGGTAGGATGAATGAACAAATGTAACAAGACATTCTTGATAAAAATCTGCTGACATCTTCTAGGATGATGATGAAATGAGGGTGGACATTTCAGCAAGACAATGATCCCAAACACACAGCCAAGGAAACTCTCAGTTGATGTCAAAAAAAGTTGCTAGAATGGCCCAGCCAATCACCGGAGTCCATCTGAAAATCTTTGGAAGGAACTTCAGGTCCGAATTCATAGGAGCACACAGAACCTTCAGAATTTGAAGAGTGCTTGTGAGGAAGAACAGGCCAAAGTCACATCTGAACAATGCATGTGACTAGTTTCACCATACAGACAAAATCTTGAAGCTGTCATCACTAATAAAGGCTTTTGTACGAAGTTTTAAATACATTTTGGTAAGTGTGTTCAGTACTTTTTCCCTGTGTCATATTACACACAACTTATTTTATGGACATCTATTGTTTGATTTCTTTGCATGTGTGGATTGGATGGGTTGTTACCGACATCTGTTCAGAATTTCACTTCAATAGCACCTTTTGTTGATTTATTGTTGATTTATTTCAGTAATTCCATTCTAAAAGTAAAACTTGTCTGTTGTATTCATTCATTACACACATACTGATATATTTCAAATGTTTACTTTTTAAATTTCAATGATTATAACTGACAACTAATGAAAATCCCAAATTCACTATCTCAGAAGATTAGAATATTACTTAAGCATGTACAGCACTCAATATTTAGTTGGGGCTCCTTTGACCTGGATTACTGCATTAATGTGCTGTGGCAAGGAGTTGATCAGTCTGTGACACTGCTCAGGTGTTATGAGAGCCCAGGTTGCTCTGATAGTGGCCTTCAGCTCTTCTGAACGGTTGCGTCTGGCGTGTCGCATCTTCCTCTTCGCAATACCCCATAGATTTTCTATGGGCTTAAGGTCAAGAGAGATTGATGGCCAATTAAGAACAGGGATACCATTGTCCTTAAATCAGGTACTGGTAGCTTCACTGTGTGCAGGTCTGTTGGAAAATGAAATCTGCATCTTCTTAAAGTTGATCAGCAGCAGGAAGCATGAAGTGCTTTAAAACTTCCTGGTAGATGGCTGTGTTGACCTTGAACCTCAGAAAACACAATGGACAGCAGATGACATGGCACCCCAAACCATTACTGACTGTGGAAACTACACTGGACCTCCTCAAGCAATGTGGATTCTGTCTTTCTCCTCTTTTCCTCCAGACTCTGGGACCTTGATTTCCAAAAGATTAAGATTAAGATTCACCTTTTTGCCAATGTGATTTTGCACACAATGGAATTTGACCTCCGCATTTAACCCATTTGTGCAGTGACACACGCACACACACACTAAGCTGTGAGAATTTGTTCCCGAAGCAGTGGGCAGCCCTTATCCGCGGGTGCTTGGGGAGCTGTTAGGGGGTTATGTGCCTTGCTCAAGGGTACTTCAGTCATGTCCTGTCTGGGGATCGAACCAGCAACCTTCCAGTCACAAGACCAGATCCTTAAACACTAGGCCATGGCTATCCCGAAATGCAAAATTTACGTTCATCAGAGAACATAACTTTGGACCACTCAGCAGTAGTTCAGTGCTTTTTGTCTTTAGCCCAGGCGAGACACTTCGGACACAGTCTCTTTTTCAAGATTGGCTTGACACAAGGAAATTCATTTTCCAACAGGACTTGGCACCTGCACACAGTGTCAAAGCTACCAGTACCTGGTTTAAGGATCATGGTATCCCTGTTGTTAATTGTCCAGAAAACTCGCTTGACCTTAAGCTCATAGAAAATCTATGGGGTATTGTGACAAGGAAGATGTGATAAATCGGACCCAACAATTAAGAAGAGCTGAAGGCCACTATTTGAACAACCTGGGCTCTCAAAACACCTGAGCAGTGCCACAGACTGATCGACTCTATGCCACACCGCATTGTTGCAGTAATCCAGACCACAGTCCCAACTAAATATTGAGTGCTGTACATGCTCATACTTTTCATGTTCATACTTAGCAGTTAGCCAACATTTCTAAAAATCCTTTTTTTGTATTGGTCTTAAGTAATATTCTAATTTTCTGAGATTCTGAACTTGGGTTTTTTATTAGTTGTCAGTTATAATTGTCAAATGTTATAAACATTTGAAATATATCAGTCTGTGTGTAATGAATGAATATAATATACAAGTTTCACTTTTTGAATAGAATTACTGAAATAAATTAACTTTTTCATGATATTCTAATTTTATGAACAGCACCTGTGTATATAGTTTAAAGCAGTCATCTAAGAATCTAGCAAGATGTATTTTATTTTGAATAATTAGTAGAATACATACAGTATATTGTACAGTGTACTATTTTATGTAAATGATATCCTTTGAGAAGTACTTTTCAAAAGCACAAAAGAAAAAAACATTTGTGCTTGTAGATCAAAAGGCTAATTAGCATTTTTAAAAAATTGCTACACTCTTAGTCAATGCTAAATCTGTGAGAAGGTGCACCTAAGTACCCTGAAGAAACTGTTATGTTGCAATAGGGGTTTGTGGCCCTGACATAGCAATACAGCTGCATGAAGATGGTGATGACAATGTACCATGATGGCTGACCCCACTACACTTAAATGTTTTTGCTAGACTCTCACTCAGCCACCCCACCCCCAGTTCACTTATTGCCCAGTGTGCTGTTTGGCATTAACACACCACTGATGTGTTAGCCTTCAGGCAGATCAGAGCGGAAACCAGGGAGGCTAAATATCAGTGTTGCACTGGAGTCACAGCTTACCGGCATCATCACCGCTCTTTTACGAAAACAAAGTGGAATATACAAGGCATGATTCACATTTTCCATTCATTTACTGCACCCCTCCTTCTCCTGTTCTCGTCATTCTGTGCTTCTGTTCTGCTCTACTCTCTGTGCTAGCCTGTTTGTGTGCAGGAGAGCTGGAGCCAGATGAATCAGACCTGTTTATCAATACTTACCTAATAGTCCTGGTACCCAGCTGTTCTCTCAATTGTAAATATCTGCCAGAGCCATTTTTCCATCTTTCTTTTGCAGGGTTCTACCTGTAGATTCTGACATCTGCCCTTTTATGCTTTTATTTATTTGCCTTTTTCCTCACAGTCTCCAGTGGTTGCTGGTTTATATCCAGCTTTGAAACTGTTTTAGTTTTATGTGTCTACAGCTTTTGAGTGTTCACAGTACCATCTAGCTTAACATAGAGTTTGGGGGGGGGGGTCATGTGATGTCTCTACATGAAATTTACAGGTTTGCTAAAGTGTTGTGAAAGGGAATGACTGTTCAAATAGATTTTTTTTAATATAGTAACAGACATATTTGTCTGGTTTGTTGAATGTTTTTGTCAGCATGGCTGTTGCTGCAAGAACTTGCAGCCCAAACCTGATGCTTGTCACAACAGAATCACAACAGTGGCTCATTATCTACGCAGCTCAATCGCTGTAGCAGTCTGCTCCAGGGCAGGCTGTGTTGCAAATCACCAAGGCCTAAATAGACCAAATGGTGCTTGTTTTGGGTCTTTGGTGTTCTAGCCTGTAGTTTGTCATGGCACAAGAATTGTTTTTATTTAAATGTACCTTGACATTTGGCTGCTGCCATCTCCCATGTTTTTTTCCCCAAATGTCACAAGAAATGTATCAAATAGCAATTCTGTCCAAAGCAAGCTAACAACATAGTTTAAAGGCCTACTTGAATTTGTGGAAGCATCAATGAACTGTAATCAGTGTAGTACATTTTTATCCATTTTAAGGTAACCATTGCAATACATCTTGCTCACACCTTGTTGATATTGATTGGGCTCAACTAAAAAGGTCTGGTGATCAGTTTTATTTAAGATGAGCACTCATGTGCATAGTGCAGAGATGCATAGAGCATGCAATATGCATAGTACTATACTTTCATTTAGGTGTCTAATTTTCATTGTAGCAATTTACCAACCCTCAGTGTAGTGGATTGAAATAACCCCACTTCGCCTTCACTTTTTTTTGTGAATCTGCCATTTTTTTTAGATTTCCAGTCAGTTATTTTTTTCCTCCTTAATCTTTCTGCTCATTTTGAGTTTGACTTTGTCAAAGAAGAGGTGATGCATACCCTAAGGTGCTTTTTTATGACCTGTCCACAATGGGAAAGACAATGAATGAGTTGTCCCTAGATCTGTTGGTCATCCCTAGAATTGTAGAGGTTGCTAGATTTAGGGTCATTAAGGATTTTCCCATATTCCCACAGTAGATTTAAAACACTGTACACATGAAACAACACTGAAACTTAGCCTTGCTAGAAATTGCAGTAAAGGACAGAAGACTGGTCAAATGGAACTTCCATTAGTCTGAAACATTTTGGAAGATTTACACTGTAATAGATGAACTCCAGGTCTGGAGGGCTGGGGTCCAGCATTGTTCAGTGATTTTCTCTCACAGACACGCCTGATAACTCCTCAGTTAATTACCAGGTTTAGTGCGGGTGTTTGAGTGCAAAGCTAATAAAATGAGAAAGAGTGATGCGCATTCAGACATGTACTGTTTCTAACTTTAGTTCATACAGTAAGTTTACTATAAAATAGCTTGTTGTTTACAAATGGATCATCTATTGAAACTGTAAACTGTCTGTGATATTGATTCCTTGTTTGTAGAAGCATGTTAAAATAATTATTTTCCCCTGCAGGCAAGACCATGTTGTGACAACACTGGGTTGTTGCATAGTTAATACAAGGGCTGGCTGTGACAAGGTTATGTGTATGGTGTCGTTCTCAAATTCTTAATGTGTCTGAATGTCCTATGCACACCAGCATGTCTTACTTGTTGCTAAATTCCCGCTTGTTGACACACAACACGGATTATCTATGTATTAGTTTCCAGCGATGTAAAAAGCTGCATTTGCTTTTTCGTCTTCTATGATGTTTGTCTTCAACTAAATATGTTAATATGGGGAACGTCTGTTAATTATGTCCATTTTGTCATTTGTGACTTGGAATTATTATAATTTGAATTATAAAGTAAACTAAATCACTTGGTGAAGCATACCAAGAGTTATCCTGTCTAAATCTATATTGAATGCCCCAGCTAATATTAGCCTGGAGTGCACATTTTAATTAAGACCTTATTCTAATTGGCAACTGAGCCAGTCTGTCATCTTGAGTGCATTGTATGCTAGGTGCACACAACCTAGGCCTACATTTATTGCTGCAGAAATTTTTGGGCTTGGCAACAAATCCCTTCAGCTTGGAAATCATTGCGATCAGGCAGCTGTGACCTCAAAATTAGAGAAGCAGACTTGAAACCAAAGGGTTCAGTCAAAAATAGGACATGTCTGAAGTGCCCTTGAGCAAGTGCCCCAACTGCTCCCTGGGTGCCATGGATACACCTCTCTGGCCATGAGCCCTCTACTGTGTGTGTGTTTCTCTGCACAGATGGGTTAAACAGAAGTAAAAGTCCTGTGTGTACAAGCATACTGGTCAATGTGTGTGCACATTCAAATTTCACTTTTACTTTCACCACTTGCTGTCTCTTACCTTGTGCTGCCATGCCTTGGTGGGTCTCTTTTGCAATCAGCTAAATAGAAACAAACAGAAATCAGGTCACAGGTGATAAGTTGAGCAGTATAGTGAGTTTGACAAGCTGTATAATGTCAACTTGGCACTTTTCCATGTGTTGCACTACCGTATTACTTACCCATTATTATATATATATATATATATATATATATATATATATATATATATATATATACATACACGCATAGTTACTATGATAGATAGTTAGTTAAAACTGAATGGAAAGATTGCTCTTTTATTGTCCAGATGAACTCAAATAATGCTGCTGGAAGCAAGTAAGGCATAGCATTTAAAAAAAAATGAAAAAGGCAAACTGTCATGTATTTCATATTCATTACCCTTAAACTGATATATTTACGGTAAATCTGTTTTTGAAATGTTGATACTAATTGAATAGTAATTTACTCAATGTTCCATAACTTGAGATTCTGGATTTCTGATTTTTATTAGCTATATGCCATACTGATCAACAGTAAAAAAACAAAAGGCTTAACATTTTATTTTTTATGTAGTAAATACAGAATATGACTACCTTTTTGAATGAAATTATGAACAGTGAATTTTCACAAAATACTTTAACGTGGCACTGACATCTACACATATATATAGTAGATACACATATATAATAGATACAATCTACAGGGGTTAGACAATGAAACTGAAACACCTGGTTTTAGACCACAATAATTTATTAGTAGGTGTAGGGCCTCCTTTTGCAGCCAATACAGCGTCAATTCATCTTGGGAATGACATATACAAGTCCTGCACAGTGGTCAGAGGGATATTAAGCCATTCTTCTTGCAGGATAGTGGTCAGGTCACTACGTGATGCTGATGGAGGAAACCATTTCCTGACACGCTCCTCCAAAACACCCCAAAGTAGCTCAATAATATTTAGACACAAAGACTTGCTGTCTTGGTCACAGATGCGCCAGCAAGACGTGCACCAACAATTTGTCCTCTTTTGAACTCTGGTATGTCACCCATAATGTGTGCATTGCAATATTTTGAGCAAAACTGTGCTCTTACCCTGCAAATTGAACCTTCACACTCTGCTTTTACTGGTGCAATGTGCAATTAATGAAGATTGACCACCAGACTGGTCCAATTTAGCCATGAAACCTCCCACACTAAAATGACAGGTGTTTCAGTTTCATTGCCTAATCCCTGTATATCCAAAAGTTTGTCTATACTCTGTCTAAATAATGTATTACGCTACTGTACTCATTGCTAACACAGATGTGCAAATGCGCACACAGCTTTTTCTAGTTCCTGTAGAAACGTATTGCCAATAGAATAGGACTCTCTTGAGCAGATAAACTTGAACCTGTTGGCACAATACCTAATGCCAGGCATGGGCTAGTGGAGTGTAAAGCCATACAGGATTGAGCAGTGGAACTGTGTTCTCTGGAATGATAGTGCTCCATCCAATACCTTTGGGATGAGATGGTACTATTTAACATCCTGACCTTAGTAAAACTCTTGAATGCATTCAAATACTCACCGCAATGCCTAATGCTCTTGAATGCAATCAGATCCTTAGAGCAATTCTCCAAAATCTAGTACAAAGCCTTCCCTAGAAAAGAAAGATTAACACTTTTGTCTTTAAGTACCCTTTATTTTGGAAGAAACTAATTAAACAGATGTCCAAATACTTTTTTCCTATAGTGCATGTGGACCAAGTTCTCTAAAGCCAAGTCTTTTTTTTTTTTTTTTTTTGAAAGTTTGGTATTGCCAGAATTTTTTAAGTATTGGTTTCTGGCTTATTAAGATTGTTTTTGCTTTTTTTCATTTTCATTGTACTCTGCCATAATTGAAAGCTTTGAAGGTCCTAATGGTGTGCTGCTGCTGTGAAAGCCTGCTAATAAAGAGTAGCCATTTTGCCAGACCTTAGACAGGAGCAGATTCATGTGTCACAGCTTACCATAGCACCTGAGTTATGGCTGCTCAGTTAGACGTGTGCCTGCGCAAATCATAAAATGACAGAACCAGGCATTAATCTTTGTGTCTTTGCCCCCAAGCCGATTCTGCACCTTGTCCTGGTCATTGCTGAACTAAGCAAAGTTTCCATAGCAATGTGTTTCTCTTTTGGTGTGTATGTAACTATTTAATAAGGGAAAACAGCTAATGGCTGAGAATATGCTTTGTAGAATGTGTAAGTGTATCTCCGATAACAATACTTCCGTTTTGCTGTGCTGGTCTCTCACTCGTCACCAAGAACATGTTGATGACTCTAAAAGGATATGGTTGCATTAACATTATGGGATTCAGTATACCTAGCTTGTTTTTTGTTCAGCTCTTAATGTCCTACTAAATACAAACTGCCACCTCAGTCCACCTTTTGTGTTTATTTGGACAGGCTTGAGACCATACAGTATGTGTCTTGTGTTCTTTTTTAGATTCAGATCTTAATCATCAACAGGCTTTTTATCTTGCATAACTCAGGAAATACGTGAATTAAGTTTTGCTTGCAGTTCTCTATTTTCTAGTTTTCTGGTCATGCTTTCTTTTCAGTAGTAATCTCACTTTTGGGCAGGTTACTGTTTATTACTCTCAAGGTTGACAGCTTTACATCAACACCACAATAAGGGCAGCATTTGGGGGGGGGGGGGATAAAAGATGACTATATGGAACAAGAGCAACTGGGAGAAGACTTGGTTTGTTTGAACAGTGAGTCATGCTGAAGATGCAACTACTAAATGCATATGGTTTTATTGGCCCTACACCATACCCAACCCTGTCTCAGCCTTTGCAGACACACCAGAGAGGCCTGTCTAGAGAACAGTCATCCCTGGTTGCCACCAGTCAGATTGATTTCATGGGCGCTTCACTGTGTAAGTCAATACTCCCCACAGTGACACTCTGATACTTTCCTGCTTGAGCCCTGCCTTCACTGCTTAACTCCCTCACCTCTTTTCTCACCACTTGCAACTAGCAGGCTGCGCAACTTTTTGCTGTTTGTGGCATGGCATAATTAGTTCATGTACAGTGGTAACCCTACTTACGAGCATCCCTACTAACGAGTATTCCAAGTAACGAGTCGAGATCTCTATTTTTGTTCCAGGTAACGACTAAAATTCCAGCTAACGAGTAGCGTAAGTATGCCAAGTATTCAAGTATGCCAAACCGCTAGGGGCCCTGCGGTCGTAGAAGAGGTCAGTCAATACAAAGTGAAAGTGCCTGTTGAAAGCGACGCTAAGGTAGCAAAAGGTAGTGAACAAGAAAGTTAGATAAATTTTACATTTTTTCTTTTCATATAAGTGTAACCATGCAGCCGCCAGCCTACACGAGCACCGTCGGTCTCCCTCTCATTAGTGGCCAGCCTACACGAGCGTCGTCGTCGTCTCGTTTATGTTTTAAAAAACCCATATAAACACATTATTTAGCATATTAAAGTATACTGTATATTGACCGGCTGACATGGATTAATCAGTTTTACATGTATTCTTATGGGGAAAATGCTTCCAGCTAACGAGCTCGGCTCCTGCACGGATTAAACTCGTAAGTAGGGTTACCACTGTATTTATGTAAGTTTAAGTTTGACTTTGGTCACAAAGAGAAAAATGACCTGGACTAGATTAAGTTTACTTGAGTGAGACACAGGTTTGTTCTTTTAAATCCTGATTCTGACTATCTAACACACTGGAGATCTAACATACCTGACTGATTCAGAGGACCTGAAAATTACCTGGATCAGGTGTGTTAAATTAAGTTTAGAACTAAACTCTGCAAGGTGGTAGATTTTCTGGACAGTTCAGGACATCCCTGGACTTAGCAATAATTTCTATGAACAATATCAAATTTTTAGATGAAAGAGTTATATGACCTTGTGAAGCAAACATCTAAGTTCATAGAAAATTCAGGCCTAATAGAAACATTATTGCTATTCAAATTTTAGTCTAATCATGGAAAAGTCTATTTTTTTTAAAGGTGTCTTCTCGATCCTTAAAACTAATGAAACATTTTAAAGATTGAAAATGTTAATACAGGGTGTAAATGTGAATATATTGATACTGACATACACTGATTTTTAACAAAAAGCAGGCAATTCCTTTTTTATTCACTTGATGGTATCATTGGCAGAATCGGTCACATTGGTACTTTTATGAATGTGTAAATGAGTTTTACATCAAATTTAGATTAAATCATTCTATATCAATTTAATATTTCTGTTTAGCCACATCAAATAAAACTAATATATAATTTCTTGTTAGCACGTTTGATGCAAGTTGACCGCAATCCTCAACATGACTTTGTCTCCATGCCATAGCATCTTGGACCAGCCATGTTATATGATCACTTTTGCGTCATCAGGAGCTCCTGAGACTTTGTTACAGTTATATAGGAAGGAGCTACATCATTGCACAATACTGTCAGTTTTTGAAACGATCTTTCAGACCACAAAGTGTGGTCAAACACCATTTGAACAGACCTTACATTATAGCTTCAGTAGTAGAATTAGTTATTTCTTCCTTCTGTCTTTTTTAATAACTGTTTTGTTTATGGTACAAGTGCTTTACTAATCAGAACAATGTTGCTGGAAATAGTTAAGAATAAGGGTGCACCAAAATGAACATGTTTGACCAAAACCAAACATAATTTGGCAGAATACATGGTTCTCAATCTATATGAATCATTATAAAATTAGTGACTAAGCTATTTCCCAAAATGAGCCTTATATTTATTCAGGAATTGATGTCAGTATTACAAAAGACAATAATAACTGAATATATATGAAGATGCATATGTTACCTTATTAATAATATTTAATTTAAAATAACAGGAAACAAAATTGAGAATGTCTAAAATGAATGACATAAGCCACATGGATGTTTTCTGTGTTTAATGTGAGTGTAATTGCCTACAGATGATAAAATACTTAACACTTATTTTGTTAATTGTGAGATGGTCCCCAACACTGTAGCCACTGCTGCATAAACACAACATAAGCTAACACAAACACAAAGCTCATCGGCTACATTCTGGCTTCATCATAACAAGTGTAGTTTATTAAAGCTTGTGCTTTTAGTTTGTTGTCTTCTTCCATTTCACCACTAAACTGTGCTGGTGAATCTGTTTTGTTGGTGGTGAGGGCAAGCACAATTCTGGTAATGGTGTCAAACACAATTGCAATGTTGCAGTTTAATAAATGCATATTTTGTTAGTTTTGGAGCCCTGCTGTGAGTTTGTCTGTGTTCTTGTAGTATGAGGATTCCTCTGCATACTATTTGCACATCATTCAAGCAAGACTTTTCAAGGGCCTGTGCTGCCTTTTTGTGTGGCTAATGGAACTTTTTTGGAAAAGAAAAAAAACAACAAAACAGTAGTATTCCCATAAAAGATTTGTAAGTTACCTGCTGCGCAAGTCATGTCACCTCTGTTGCCTCAGCTGTCTATACTGAAGCACCTGCTTCACACTAACGACCACCTTAGTCTTCACCAACACCACATGCTGAGGTTTCTTGGCCTCTTAGCTGCAATGCCACGTCGCTACGTGGAAAACAATTCAAGAGGAACAAATACTAAGGAACCTGAGCCCTGAGTCACCAAAGGGGGAGAGACGTCAGTCGCTAACAGTCGTGAACACAATGCTGGCGCTGGCCCATCTCCAGGGTAATAAAGCCAACGCTAACTGGTGTAGCAGTGTTTGCTAATCACTCTCTCTCACACACACACACCCCCTCCGCCCCCGCAACCTTGTGCTTTCTCCTCAGCAAGTTCAGTGTGTCCATGACGCCACAGAGGAATTACATGTGCCTATCTGTAATCTCTGTGTGCAAATCATTTGTCAGTCACATCCCTGAATGCTGAAGCTCTTATCTTTGACATTTTAGTTCCACAATTATAATGTCTACAGTAATTAAACTGTAATTTTTGCCTCTTTTTTGCTCCTTCTAAGATTTAGATGTGTGCCTGCGAGCAAACCCTATCTTTCTCCGAGACCGCCTATTATTGCTGTTATATTTCCAGTGTTAATCAGGGTTTTCAGCAGTCTTTCACTCAAGTCTGAGCAGAACCTTTGGGAGTTATAAAGTGATTATCTGTTACCTTGAGGCTTTACTATCAACCTTTTTTTTTATTATTTTAATTGTCACTCATTGTGTCACTGATGTAAGTTGTTCTGGCCTGGTTTTATGTACACTAACCTAGTATACAGTATGGAAATGCCTCGAAACAATGGCTTCCTGTACCATTGTGCGCACATGGACATTTTTTCTTCTCATGACTGGCACATAATACAGGACCTCCATGGTCAGTTTTGTGCAAAAATAAACTGTGACCTGGAGTTCCTCTCTCAAGTTGGAGTATACCCAAATCCTCTTTCCTTGCACAGCTAGGCAGAGGTGGTCGTTTAACAGAGAAGCCAGAGAAGCCCCCCGACCTAATCTCCTTACACATCGATCATAGTATTAATAGAAGCTGTGTAGCATGTCCCTCTGCAAATGGAGAGAGTGGGGGAGGGTTAGAGTTGTTGAGTGAGTGACCATGCAGACATGCACGTCAAGCGGTGTTCCGAGTATAGCTTGTGTAGGGCTGCATTTTTTGCGCTTGCATCGAGTCTTTTTTTTTTTTTCTTTTTTTTGGGAGGGGGAGGGGTGTTGATCATTTGTGGACAGATGTCAGTCATTTTTGTAAAGAAGTATCTGTAACGATCAGTGGATGTAGTATGTTATCAACACACTCATATTTTGCACACACTGCTGCTAACAAACCACACGAGTGAGAGTTGTGAGCTTTTCCTTCTACGAATCATAGGACAAAGACAGATGACAGCGTTCACTCATCCATAGCTTTTCTGTCTCACTTCCGTTGTTTTTTCCCCTCATTTCTCCTCCTTTCTCTCGTGAGCAGAGCGCAGGTGATTAGCTGTCCTCCTCTCTCCTGGCGTGGCGCGTTGCGGACATCGCCACAGCTTATTTGTTGAAGGGGTTGCTGTGGAGACTGGTGGTGGCAGTGAGGCAGAGCCAGAGAGAGAAAGAGAGAGAGCAAGCAAGCAAAAGCGAGAGAGAGCCATCCATCTGCTGCAGAGAGCACAGGCGTGGAGATAAAGCAGAGACAGAGCAAATATGGGCTATGCTCCCTATATCTAGTAAACAGCTTTCAGCTAGCAGCCAGAGGCGAGTGGAGCACTACGTCCTCCTTTTATATCTGTTAGTACGGGAGCTTGGGGGTGGAGTTCAGGAAAGGGTGGTGGTGGTGGATAGGAGTTCAGAAGGGCCCCCCATATGCCGATCACGCTGCAACTGTCCATCCAGTCTCATGAGCGGCGGGTGAAAGCGAGAGAAGGTGACTCCAACCCCCCGGAACACTGCGTGTTGGGGGGGGTGGAGGGGGGTTTGTACCAGGTTTTTTTTTTTTTTTTTCTTTATAAACACAGTGGTCAGCCCTGCTGAAGCTACCGTGTCTGAATGAAAGGGAGAGATGCGGGCAACAGTAAGTGACTGTTCATTCCTCTTCTTGTGCACGCACACACATTCATATATGATATGGTGTCTGGCACCGAAAAAGCAGAGATGGAATCGTGACATTTTCCTGAGATCAGGAGAATAGTCTGTGAAAGAGTAGCCAGATGTTTGTAAGAACAAAGGAGACCTGAAAGCAAGTTGAATTCAGTCACTCTCTTGTGTGCACAGCTGAACCGAATGTGTAGCACCTTGACTCTAATTCAATAAGACCTCACTCCACCGCCCCCTCGTAGCATGGTCTCGCTCATGCATCACTGTTTACCGTTGAGTGTGTGGGTGTGTGAGAACATGCTTGTGTGTGTGTGTGTGCGCGCGCGTGCATGTGTGCGTGCGTGCCTGCGCGCGTAGGGGCTGGTGCGTGTGTGCCAGTGTCTCTGTGGCATTCATGAATGGGAACAGGCAGTGAGAAGGAAGTGCATAGAATGGCTGTGCTGGGGGAAACCCACAGCTGGACCCCCATGCCATGGGAGTATAGGCAGTACGACAGCAACAAGACTGAGGTAAAATTAATACACACGCTTGGTACGTGTGTTCATTCATTCATTACACTTTTTTATCGTGCTGTGAATAAGAATCTTCTCATCCGTACGCTATAGAAATCAATGTCTCTGTGTGCAGAATTGAATTAAGACTTTTTTCTCCGAATTCATATTTTGATGACTTCAGAATTGAGGCTGTATTTTTAGAGGCTGTGTTGCAACAGCTGTGCATGTGGTTTATTGTGCACTTGTTCTTTCTTCTTGTGTGGTTAGTGGTTCATTTGCATTCATGAACCTTTAGGGTCTATGTGTAAAACCTCATCAGCATTGTGGCCTTGTTTTAAGCCCGTTGATCATGTTTCACTTCTACACCTTAAAGAGAATCTTACCTTCAGGTTCTCCTGTTGCTTCTGTTTCAGTATTGTTTCATGTAGGCTACAATTGAAAGTTTGAGTAATCATTTGTTTTTGTTTGAGATGCATTTGTTTTGCTTTTGCTTTTTGTGGTATGTAGCTTAAACTTCTTTGACCTCTAGTGTATCCATCACTCAAATTATGATTTAGTATAGTTTACATTATGATTTAGTATGGTTAAGTCTAAATGGGTTATCGTACTCAATTTATTGATGAACAAAAGATCCATCACGAAGAACGGTAACAAAGAATTAGTTCCTGTTTAAGTGATTGTCCAAAATCTGGCCTTGACTACACAGATCTGGGATGGACAAATGTGTCCAGTCCATAAAAGGTTTTTAATGCTTCTGCATTGCATTTAGTTTGTTCACCTCAGACTTTAATGTAGTCTTGCTGTCTGTATACCTTTTTCTTAGCATAAGAGCTCAAGCATCACCCAGTGAGACTCAAGGGTGAGATGATCAACCTAATCCCTACTTTATAAAGTGCACTTTTTCCAACTTGCTAAATGAAAAGACTTCCTGGTGAAGGCCCTTGGATCAGGACCCCTGCTTTGCTGAAACAGATCAGTGCTCCTGCTCTCTGCAAAGGCAGATGTGTCATGAATGCTTCTTAACAAAGGCTCAGTGGAAGACTGACTCAGACTGATTTCATGGAACAAGTGGCCCTATGATGAGTACGGTTACTGTCTTTCAATCTCATTTCAAGCTGGCGCAAGTGACGTCAGTTTGGACGTCATAGCCAGCAATGTTTTCTCCTCTTTCACAACTGCCATTCCAGAATGATCTAATGGCAGCCGAGGGCATCTGGTTTATTAGAAAAGGGGAGGAGTGCTCTGTTAAAGGAGAAGTATTTCAGATTTTCACATTTACATTTTTGTTAAATAGATTGACAACCTTGATTGTCATTTATCAGCAGGTTCAATGCAGGTGTTCTGTATCATTCTTGATTCAATATGCTTTGAACATTTGAATAATCTGTTCAATAGACTGGACAAAATGGTCGTTTCAGTGCTACATATATTATGAGGTGTAATCAATTATACAAGGAATTACCTTGTTTACTTCTAAAATCAATTATAGTACATTACATTATCATTGTATATATAACACATTTAGCATGTTGCCTCTCCTCTAACATTAGCTAGTGGTGGTGCATTACCTGATTGCTAGTGTACTTCCTAATGGCTAGCACATGAACTTGGCTGCAATGGTGTGTCTATTCTTTTGCAAATTCTAGTCAGTGTAACTAGTAGAAAACACTAAAAATATTTTCCTTCTTATTCTATTTCTAGTCTTAAGTCAACAGTCATCTGCATACATATTTTAGCATTTATTTAGACATGTTTTACATGCTAGTTCATCTCCAAATATTTGAATATTGAGTAAAAGTTAAATGTAAAAAGGTATGTAAAAAAAGACCATACTGATCAACAATTTCAGTAAGCTTGAAATGTCTCTTTATGTAATTTATTTAAAACGTTTTCATCATATTCACCATATTTTTTGAGCTGCATTAGTACACGGCACTTAGTGCTGGACAATGTGGGCAACCATTTAATTGCATAACATGGATTTTCTTTATTGGTCGATTTTGATATTTATCTTAATATAGAATTTCAAATTTTTAAATTTTAATTTCAAGTTTAAAACAGCATCCTGTATAATTAAAATGGAATATAACTGATGTTCATTGCTGGAGTTTGGGTTCTGAATAAAGTATAAAGGAATACACTATACAGGTAAACACAATACTTCCTTTGAAAACATTAATATGTTGAAAGTAGCTGTTTTTAGCAGTAATTTAAAAGCAAATGTGCTGTCAGTTTATTGTTTGCTGAAATTACTTTATATATATATAAAGTATATATATATATATATATATATATATATATATATTTTTTTTTTTTTTTTTTTTTTTTCCCCATTTGATTTAGTTTAAATTTATTTTTAATTTAATAACCTTTGAAACATATATTGAATCAATACATAATACTTGTATCGAAATTGATTTTTATAATGATCAAAATTGGATTGATATGGTTTAGATTTTTATTACAGATGTCACCACTACCCAATCCATGTGGACAAAGTGTGAATGTATACATGTTTGGTCTCATGATTTGCTCTACAACAAGGCAGGAGATAAAGAAATCCTATTAAGATAAGAAAATGTTTATTTAAACTATCATATAACTCTGCTTTGATATTATATAATTTGACTGGATGTAACCTTTCATCAGTCTTTGAATTTGCTTTGAATTGATGCATCAGTCAATATGTCAGGGTGGCCGATAAAAATGATTTCAGTTGGGATTTCACACCTGTTCCAGCATTTCTCAACAGCTTCTCTCTGAATGCTGTTATGTACAGATGTTTACTGCTCATGACAGCTGTACTTCACACAATTGATTATATTTTGTATGTGTTTTTGAGTTCTTAGAGATGTTGCAAATTGCATGCAGTTTATTTGTATATCTCGACTGCATTATTAATTGGATTGTCACAGATTTTGAGGGGTTGATAATCATGAGCTCATTGGCCAAAAAAATATGTATTGAATCATAATGACACACATGATTTACACTAAATGAAATGATTAGTGTTTTTGTGGCCAACAATGATAACAGATCGTCTTTAAGTATGATTGGCCAATTGCTCATACCAATAAAGAGCACGCCTGGATGCTACATTCATCTTTTTGAGCAAACATGGCAATGAGTTATCGTGCAGGGCTTTTGTCAAGTTCAGTGCCTTGCCTCTCACGATGAAATATACTTTGGTTTTTGAAATCATTCACTTAAGACAGATAGTAGGCTTTGCTAGCTCTGCTGTAGTATGATACTTTGCTGAGTAATTAGCCAGTTAGTGGTGTTAAAAATCTTTGCTATGCTTTCCCCATAAGGCACAATAGTTTTATACATTTTTCAAATGTCCAAGTTTGACTCAGACATGCTAAAAAACATCAAGACTGGCTACGTTCTGTCTCCATTACTTGGAACAATTTTGAGTACTTTCATTAAAGGGTTTCTTTAGTTATACAATGAAACTGAAACACGTGGTTTTAGACCACAATAATTTATTAGTATGGTGCAGGGCCTCCTTTTGCAGCCAATACAGTGTCAATTCATCTTGGGAATGACGCATACAAGTCCTGCACAGTGGTCAGAGGGATTTTAAGCCATTCTTCTTGCAGGATAGTGGTCAGGTCACTACGTGATGCTGGTGGAGCAAACAGTTTCCTGACTTTCTCCTGCAAAACACCCCAAAGTGGCTCAATAATATTTAGACACAAAGACTTGCTGTCTTGGTCACAGATGCGCCAGCAAGACGTTCACCAACAATTTGTCCTCTTTTGAACTCTGGTATGTCACCCATAATGTTGTGTGCATTGCAATATACTATATAGCTGTGCTCTTACCTGCTAATTGAACCTTCACACTCTGGTGCAATGTGCAATTAATGAAGATTGGCCACCAGACTGGCCAATTTAGCCATGAAACCTCCCACACTAAAATGACAGGTGTTTCAGTTTCATTGTCTAACCCCTGTGCAGCTGTGAGTGAGATCCACATTGTACTCTAGTAGTTGATTGTGGTACTCCAGTGTACTGTGACCTTATGCACTGCTGCAACAACTCAAAATATGGATCATGATCGGACCAGCTCTCAGGATTGAGTAAATTATCTGCCAATCATATATTTTGGTTGAAAATTGGCTGATATGATGCATAGCCAGCCAACCAATCCCTCAGTCTGTAATTTACGCCTTTAATGTCAGTCAAAAAGTACTACAATATAGTTCGCCCTGCTGCTTTTACCCATGTGTTGTGTGTGGATGTACACAATTTCATAAGTTCACATGTTTAAGGATGTTCATTCATTGAAAATCTTGCTTCTTTTTGATTTTAAGAACTTATTTGATCACGTGTCTGTCATTGAGAGAAAATATGTGCCATATCTGGGCTTCAAAATAATGGCTATTTGCTGCACACTTCAGGATTCTGATCTATTTGTGAATTGGTCATTTATTTTAGCAGCATGAAAGAGAATAAAAACAGTACACTTGTGCTAGGTTGGCAGACAGTTTGTCCATATATTATTGTGTTCAGTTTTGACTAAAACCAGGATGTGTGATCTTGCCTTCAAAAGCATTATATGTTTCATTGATTAAAGCTCTCTGGCCTGGGGTCGGATTTCCGACTTTTCGAGTGAGGCAGCAATCTATTGGTCTACCTCAACCAAACTTTAGTTAGACAGAGATTACTGCCACTCTGAACCCAAGCTCACGTTGTTTTGACCAATGACTAAAGCGGCTTGTAGAAAAGCAGCGTGTGTTCGGTTTGGCGGACAAATCAAATGCAATATGAAGAAGAATAGAAAATGGAGTTTGTCACACCGGGACAAGATACAGTTTTACTGGAGGAAGGAATTAAAAACATGTGGTGCTGGGCATGGCTAGAGGAAAGAGGACAACACGGGAAGCTGCTGAGCAGTTGGTGCCACAAACTGACGGTGCCTGGAGCTCGTGCGTGCAAATTTAGTGTGTCCGATGTGTGGGGGTGCGCGGCGGGGAGGATGTAAGATTGGAGCAATTGAGAAAAGACTCCGTATAGCTCCGTAGTCCACCCCTAGTACCGCTAAAACAGCAAAATATTATTTATGAGTCATTATTAGGGCAACACAGAGGGGCAACAGCTCTGCTTTCCTCTCAAACACATGCTGTCTGGAGATGCTGAAATTGCCCCTCGGGTGTGTGTGTGTGTGTGTGTGAGGGAGAGTGTGAGAGAGAAAGAGAGAGAGAGACACGGAGAGCCTGTGTGTGTGTGTGTGTGTGTGTGTGTGTGTGTGACTGACCGTCAGCAGACTCGTTGACACGTTGTTTCTCTATGACGCTTCACTTCATGTTGACGTGACGCTCCGCCAGTTCTGAGTTTATGACTTTCTTACTGACTGATAGTTTTTTAAGCAGGTAATCATTGATTATCATTTTCTAGACTATTTATTAATTTGCAGGATTTTTTGACATGTATATTTGGTCCTGCAAAACGCAATTAAATGTTGTCCCACACCGCAAGGTATTGTGACGGGTCCCGCGGAAATGCAGCAGACCTCTACTTCACTGATCGTGTCTATGAGCAAAAAATACATTTGTGTGTGTTCATAGCTGAAAATGACTTGTCTTTCACAATTTCACAACCATTAGTTAACCTGTGCAAAAAGTTAGCTCAGGACACCCATTTTCTCTAGGCCAAATCAAACTACTGGGTCAACAAGACCTGTCGCTGCTACACCCACAGCCTCCAATGTAGCAGCCATAGAAGATTTCTCTTCTCCAAATCCAACCAAAATGATTTCTTTTAAAAGATAAGTTTGGATCTCTTACAGGACTGTTTATAATAAAAAATTAAGCCCTTAAATCAGCTCTGTGTAACGTATTCCTTTAGTTTTTGATATTGACTGTTTTTAATTACATGCAAAGTCATTGACTGAAATGTCTCTAATATTTTGAGGTTTTTTTTTGCCTGCGAGGCTGCACTTTGGGATACAAATATTTTACATTTTGTTTTGAGTCCGAATACATTGGAACCTCATTTAAGTCATGACTGTTTGTTAGCTTGTTCATTGTGTTGTTAAAAGCAATTATATTCACTTTTCAAAGACAATTTTTATTAAACATTGGCAGTAGTAACAATATAGTATGGTTTCATTCCTATCACCACAACAAAAAGTTTCAGGCTCAGGATTTTTTTTTTTTTACTTTAAGCCCTGATGTTTTAAAGAAGAGGCCAATAGAAGATCTTGTTTTGCCTTCATGTAATGAAGGCAAGACCATTTACTCTGTGTGCCTTTGTAATAACTTCAACCTTTGCTGTCTTGTATCCATCCAGCTACATGTTATAAGAAGAACAGCAGACATCTCTTTGGAGAGATTTAAACACATTTGCATACTTATTCACAAAGTCCTTTTTCTGTGTTCTTCTCAGGTAATCTTGGTGCAAGTAAACCCAGGTGAGGCCTTCACAATCCAGCGAGAGGATGGTCAATTTCAGTGTATCACAGGTAAGAGTTTTACAGCTTTTTGCTGGTTTTTTTTTTTTTTTTTTAAGAATTCCTCAAAATTCTGTATATTTCCATTCATCTTTGGTATGTGTGAAAATAAATTTTCCGAAGGCACTCTTCCAAACATGACAAAAGTATAAATAAATAAATAAATTGATAGATAAATAAATAAATAAATAAATAAATGGAGGACCAAACATGACAAAAGTATAAATAAATAAATAGATACCGGTTTACATTTTTTCATGAAAAAGTGTATATACTAATAATAAATGTTTTTACTTTATTTATGTATTTAACATGTCTACATTTATTTATTTATTTATGTATTTAACATGTCTGCATTTATTTATTTATGTATTTCCACATGCCTACATTTATTTATGTATTTCCACTTGTGTGCATTTACTTTCCTTCAAACTGTATGTTAATTGAGTGGGCGGTCCTAACCAAATCTATTTATTTATTTATACTTTTGTCATGTTTGGTGTCCATTTATTTAATTAATTAATTATTTATTTATTTATTTATTCATTTATTGATCTATCAGTTAATTTATTATTTATACTTTTGTAATTTTTGGTCCTCCATAATTATGAGCAAAAAAATTATCACAATGCATTTTTCTATATTGATCAATCTCGATAATTATCACGATAAATATTCCAAAACTGTCATAGTTTTGAAATAATATCAAAAACGTAATAAAATCATCTGACTAAATACATGAAATGCTACTATTTAAAATATTAAAATGTTTATTGCCAGAACATAATATACAGGAACATAGAATGCAAATAACTCAAATACAGAGTTAAAGATTTCACTGGAACTAAACTTAGTAAATTTGCATTTTGATTTCCCTGCCCAGAAGAGGTAAAAATTTCTAACAAATTTTTTAAATAACAAAATATACTACTCTGTGTCCTGCAAAGAAGTAGAAAATATAATAATGTAACACGATAAATTAACAAGATAAAAAAAAAACATTCCTACTGCAAAGTTTTAAACCTTTAGAACTGTTGATGCACTGTAATGAAGATATTAGCAAGCCTTTGACCTCTGATGTATTTCCTGTTGTGAGGAACTGAGAGGCGAACACAGACGCGCATGCACAGGAGCGTGGAGCGCGCAGTGACTCGTGCATCTCTGCAAAGACACAGATATCGTCTCTCAGCTCCACTTGTTGTTTGCTCATTTCTCTGCTCACCTCATAACTGTTTCTGCTCGTTTGCTTGTGCACGTGTACTTGTGTACAGACTGATAGAGCTGCGGCGCTGGTGAGGAGGATTTATCTAATGAGCAGCAGTATCACACTGTCAAGCTGCTTGACGTGAAATGGAAACGAATGTTAATGCTTATTGAACATTATTGTGCTTCCCAGTCAGCTCATAGGATAATAGTGTCCATGTTTTGGCTTTTAAAACATTTGGTGCGTTTTTAATTTCAATCTAGTATCTCCATCATTTTTGCTATGATGTATGCAATGAATGACATCACGTTATAATCAATTATGGTCTGTAACTGTATCGATGCTGAATTGCTACTAATGGCCATAGTTAATATGAAATTTTGTAAAAATGTTTGCTTTACCATGTATGGCAGCTTAAAATCTAAACAAACAAAGTTCCATTGCTGCCTTTTCTGATGTGCTATATACCCTTGCAATGTTACTACTGAAATTGATAAGTTTCTCTTACACACATGCGGCTAATCTGTTGCTGAATTTACAAATTTGTGTAGTGTTGTTTGTATTGTGCAGGGTAGGTAAAGCTAAGCTTAGCAGCCTTGGGGAAAAGTTCAGTTTGAGGATGAGTAAGATGATGCATGCGGATGAATATGCCTTTTGAGATACATCAACAGCCAACTCAGCACATCTCTGGGAAGCACAGGAGTCAGTATGGATTAGGATTCCTGTGGAAACCTTGTTGAGTGCATGTGCAGATGGATTTGTTGTTGATCGGGTGAATTTAATGTTTCAGTAAATTCAGTTTTTTATGTACGTGTGAATATATTCAATCAGTTATACAAAACACATAAATAACTGTTCAAAAATCAAATGGAATAAAAATATACGTAACGTGTCATTTTTTCCCTAACATAAAGTGCCTCATGAAAATAAGAAATCCAGAATATCAATTTGTTAGAATATTTAATTTTGAATTTGTGTAAATTATTATTCAAACACTATCCACAGCAAAACAAAATAGGCTTTAAATATGTCTCTTTACATATAATGAATATAAAATATATGGTACTAACCTTTTTGATTTAAATTATGAACACAAATGAACTTTTTCAAGATATTCTAATGTTTGGGGATGCAACAGTGTATATATAAACTGGACTAACTTGTTTATGTCCATCCAGTTCATGACATTTGATTTGATGCGTTCTCCCTCATGCTTGTTTTCTATTGTCCTGAAATTGTGCTTTAGATATTTGTTTTGCTACAGAATACTATGCCATCCAGTAAATTTGGGGTGTGGTCCAGGAGATCTACCAATCTGCAGCGTTTAGCACTAACCTTAATGTATCACACAACTTAATGAATCTGAACTCCCCATAATAGTATGTCTCCTAGACCAGATATGATTTGCTCCAAAACTATATTTACCCAGTTTTTGCCTTGGATGTAGTCAATCAGCCAAGACTTTTCTGAAGTCAAAATTTTGCTTCTTTAGTTCAAAATTGGAGCTGTAAGGCAAGCATTGATGACAATCACTAGTACACAGTGGGCAACAAAATAAAGAAGTTTGCAAAGATGGACATGTCTCAAAAAATTACTGGAACAGTTTTTTTAACAGATTATAGCATCAACCCAGTTCACTTTCTGGGATATTGATCTGGTCAGTGAAGTAGCGGTGGTGTGGGGGAGTTGTAAATTAGTTTTAACTATTTTGGTATTAATGAAATTAACAGGTGCCCTAGAGGAGCAACAATGACAACCCTCAAAAGAGGAATGGTTCAGTACATTTACATTTACAGCATTTTGCAGACACTCTTATCCAGACAGTGCTTTGTTTCCATTAAGAAAATTATTTCTGCTAGTACAGACAGGTTAGAGTTCAGACTACTCTTCAGTACAGACATTGTTAGAACAAGGCTCCCACTCTACCTGGAAATCAGGGAAAATCTGGAAATTGAGTTTCACTTTTTCCAGTCAGGGGAAAGGCAGGGAATTTGAGAAAAATGCCTCAAATCAGGGAAAAGTCAGGGAATTTTATAAGCCCAAGAGAGAATGTTGTCAGTCTGGTGTTTCACGTCCACACATTCTTTACAGAAGGATTGGGTATGGAAGCTTTTTAGTATAGAGATCCCTATTTTCCATCTTTGTCATTCTGTAGGCTAACTGGTAGTTGACTGGTGGTAGCTGACTTACAACCTCTAACTCTAAACACTACTAGTAACTAAAAAGCCATAAGGGAATAGCACCCCTTGCCTCCAGAGCTGTTTCTCCAAGTCTGAGTAGAACTCTGCTCTAGTATAATAACGAGTTCCATTCAGACTGGGTATTTTTGTTTTTTGTATATTTTCCCTTATTTCTGTATTAACGCATGGTAATTGGAGATGTCAAAATAGGTTGAAATAGGTAAAAATAAGTTGAAATAGGAATTTTGAAAAATCGGGGATTTTGTTGTCCTGAAAAAGTGGGAACCCTGTAAAACAATCATTACTAATACCTAAGAAAGACAGATACACAATTATCCACAATATAAGATCATGACAATGCATTACAATAAGATATTTGAACTAATGCTCGCTTAAGGGCTCCACAAAGAGATGGGTCTTCAGTCTACGTTTGAAAACTGAGTTACTTACAGTGGGAGTTCATTCCACCACTTTGGTGCAAGGACAGCGAACAGTCTTGATGCTAGTTTTCCCCGTGTCTTGAAGGATGATGGGTCAAACCGAACCGTACTGGAAGCTCTAAGGGTTTGAGGTGGAACTCGAGACTTGAACATTGCCATTAGGTAGAGAGGGGCTGGTCCATTTCTTGCTTTGTAGGCAAGCATCAGGGTTTTGAATCTGATGTGGGCATCTACAGGAAGCCAGTGAAGTGAATGCATCAGTGGAGTGACGTGAGAGAACTTGGGTTGATTGAAAACCAGTAGATCAATAGCTGGAGGCCATTGACATTTTGTCCATACTCCTCTTTTCTGACTTATTTTTCACTAGTTTTGCAATTGGCTTGGGTCTGCATTGCTACTAGTACCATGGTGCGGTACCTGGACCCTACATAGGTTGCACAAGTAGTTCAACTCTTGCAGCATGGTACATCAATACATGCCATTGCCAGAAGGTTTGCTGTGTTTCCCCACACAGATTCCAGGAGACAGGCAGTTACTCTAGGAAAACTGGACAAAGCCATCTAAGATCCTTTACCGCTCAGCGGGACCAGTATCTGCTCCTTTCTTCAAGGAGGAACAGGATGAGCACTGCCAGAGCCCTTCAAAATGAACTCCAGCAGGCCACTGGTGTGATTTGTGTCTGACCAAACAATCAGAAATGGACTTAATGAGGGGGCTCTGACGTTCTGCTCACTGCCTAGCATTGTAGAACTCAGTTGTCATTTGCCATACAATGCTGCAAATGGCAGATCTTCCTCTGGTGCCCTGTGCTTTTCACAGATGAGCACAGGTTTCACGTGAACACATGACAGATGTTACAGGGTCTTTAGACACTAAGGAGTATGTTAGGTCACCTGCAACATCATTCAGCATGACCAGTTTGAACAGGGGCAATGATTGTCTGGGGAGGCAGGCTAGTCAACGATACCCTGACTTCTATTAGGTTTTGGGATGAACTCTTTGGACCCATTGTCAGACCCTAAGCTGGTGCAGTGGGTACTGGATTCCTCTTGGTGCATGACAATGCTCGGCCTCATATGGCGAGAGTATCGAGGCAGTTCTTGGTGGTTAAAAGAATTGAGCTCCTTCAAGTTAGACAGTTTCTGCTGGTGAACAGCAGTCTTCAAGTCTGTTCACAGATTCTCAGTTGAGTTAAGGTCTGGGCTTTGACTAGGCTATTCCATTACATTTACATGTTTCACCTTAAACCACTTGAGTGTTGCTTTACCAGTATGCTTTGGGTTATTGTTCTATTGGAAGGTGAACCTCCATCCCAAACTCGAATCACTGATGGACCGAAACAGGTTTTGCTCAAGAATATCCCTCTATTTAGCACCATCCATCTTCCCCTTGATTTGGACCAGTTTTCCACTCCCTGCTGCTGAAAAATATCCCTACAGCATGATGCTGCTGCCACCACCATGTTTCACTGTGGGGATGATGTTCTTGGGACGAAGAGATGAGTCAATTTTGTGACGCAGTGTTTTCCTTCAGTTTTGGTCTCATCTGACCAGTGCACCTTCCTTCATACATTTGGGGAATCTCATACATGCCTTTTGGCAAACAAAAAAAAAGTCGTCCTATTTTTGTCTGTCAGTAAAGGCTTTTTTCCTGGGTATTCTTCCATATATCCCAGCTGTATAAAGTGTACAACGTTTTGTGGTTGTATGGACAGATATTTCAGTGTCTGCTTGGGAACTCTGCAGCTCCTTCAGGGTTACTTTTGGTCTTCGTGCTGCCTCTCTGATTAATGCCCTTCTTGCCCGGTCTGACAGTTTTCTTGGCAGGTTTGTTGTGGTAACATGTTATTTCCATTTGATGATAATGAATTTGATTGTGCTCTGGGGTATCAGCAGAGATTTGGATTTTTATTTAGAACCCAAGCCTGACTTGCACTTTTCAACACCTTTTTCCCTGACTTGTTTTGGAGATCTATTTGGTCTTCATGGTGCTGTTTGGTTAGTGCTGCCTCTTGCTTAATGGTGTTGAAACCTTTGGGACCTTTCAGAAAAGGTGTGTATATACTGACAGATCATGTGACACTTAGAATGCACACAGGTGGACCTCATTTCACTAAGCATGTGACTTATGTAGGTAGTTGGTTGCACCAGAACTATTTAGGGGCTTCATAGCAAAGGGTGTGAATGCATATACATATGCACATGCCAATTTTCAGTTGTTTATTTAAATAAAAAGTTATATATTTTTTTCTTATTTCACTTCACCAACTTAGACTACATTTGTGCAGATGCATCTCATACCATTTAGATTCACATGTTAAAACATTTAAATACAGGTTGTAATGTAACAAAATAGGTAAAAAGCCAAAGGGGGTGAATATTTTTGCAAGGCACTGTAGGTTTTGATCCATCCCATACCGCCAAATTGTACTTCAGACTGTCCAGGAGCTCGGTGATGCCTTGGTCCAGATTTGGGAGGAGATCCCTCAGGACATCACCAGTCGTATCATTAGGAACATGCCCTGACATTGCCAGGCATACATGCAAACACATGGAAGCCATACAAACTACTGAGTGCTATCTATTTCAGTTGCTGCTATTGAATTTTGGCTAAATGTACTAGCCTGCTACATAATTTTGTTTTGATTTTTGGGGTGTCTTTGAATTCAACCCACTGTAGGGTGATTATTTTCATTTCCATTAAACAATATGGTGTTCTTTCATTACTAGCACATTACTCAGCCCATATCAGGAAAGTTATTCTTATATTCAAATTTTTTTGTAGTGGCAGACATAAAGGAAGAATTTGATACAAGAACAGTCTTTTACTAGTCCTAATACTGTTTGAGATAGCTGCTCCATAGTGGTGAGGCTTTGTTCAATTTTATAGTTCACATAATGTGTTCAGAACACACTAGTCTGAGAGACTTTAATTAAGATCTAGGTGAGATTTAATTAAGACTGCTGATGAGTTTGTGTTTGTTAGCAACATTAGCCTGTCAACCAAAACATTTAAGTCTAATTTAAGTCTAAATTAGTTTAGAATTGGAGCTGTGAGGCGGATTATTTTTGGCCAAAGTGTTCCTTTAGTAGGTAAAAATTATGATTCTGTATACATTTATGTTCTTTACTCCCTTTTGTATAGCTTTATTTTTTAGTGTAGAAGAACTGCTGTTGGCAGACACAGAGCTATCAAAATTAACTCAATTATTAAATTCTTATGTGCTGTTGACACAGTTGTGCTGGCTTGATTTACTATCCATAAAAAAAGAATGAAGTTCACAATAATTTCCATTTTTAAATTGCACAACCTTTCCTAAGTGTAGCTGCATTGAAACACTTAAGATGATTGTCGCAATATTTTTACCCCCTGTACCAGGGGTGGGCAAACTTTTTGGCTTAGGGGCCACATTGACTAAATTTGACAGATGGGCCGGGCCAGAACCAGATGCATATATATCAAACATAAACATAAAAAAGGCTACTTTTTTATGCTTATTTACTTAAGCATATACTTATTAATAGGCCTGGTTGATAAACCGAAAACTTACCGATACCGAAATTTATGACAATAACCGACGTCATTTTGCCCATGTCTGTATTTTTGGTGTCTTAAAAAAATTTTTAAAGTAGTTTTTTTTTGTTTTGTTTTTTCGCCTACGTTGATGTTGCTTTAAGACTCTGCTCTCCTATAGTCACATGACTACGGGCTGCCCTACCAGTGCGGGCCCTATGGAGAATGGTCTGACTGCAGAGACGCAGAGCCATGGATTTACGCCAGCAGTTTTACTCTTTATGCAGCGCATGCACAGTAAACACATGTAAACTGCGAATGTTAAAGGAGGTTTGCGATGGTTGTGTTGCAATGCATATTTCCATACAAGAAGGAAGATCGTTGCCGATATATGAGCGATTTGACACATGCTGAGGCAAACATCATTGCCCGTTTTGCTCCATAGAGTATTATAAGCCAACACCAGCCAGTAAACTTAGGAGTCATCTCAAACTACATTTTAACCGAGCAGTCCAGCATGAAGGTAAGTCAGTTAAC
>BRDA01006090.1:106053-120956 GCA_036984385.1 Crenuchus spilurus | reverse complement strand
TCTTATTGGTACTTGGTATCGGCAAGTACTTAAATGTAAGTACTTGTACTCGTACTCGGTTTTAAAAAATGTGGTATTGGTGCATCCCTAGTTTAATGTCATGCATGGCAAAGAAGGTTCCCCTGCTTAAATCAGCACATGTCCATGCCCGTCTTATGTTTGCCCATGGGGGCGGCACGGTGGCTTAGTAGTTAGCACGTTCGCCTCTCAGCGCTGAAGTCTTGGGTTTGAGTCCCCATCTGACCGGTGTTTCTATGTTCTCCCCGTGTCTGTGTGGGTTTCCTCCGGGGACTCCGGTTTCCTCACACAGTACAAAAACATGGAGATCAGGTGAATTGGATACTCGAAAAAATGATCCTAATGTGTATATGTGTATGCTCAGATATGGCTGGCACTCTGTCCTGGGTGATTCCCCCCCCTAGTGCTCGATGCAGTCCTCCAGGTGGACGGTCGCTTCCGGTTAAGAGTACGCTGTGCGTGATTGGCTGCCGCTTCTCGCCGGTGTGTGTGGTTGAGTGTGTGTAAATGGAGTGTGTTGATTATAAAGCATCCTTGGGTATCTTGAAAGGCACTATATAAGTGTAACGTTCATTCATTCATGATCATTTGGATGATCCAGAGGAGTCATGGGAGAAAGTGCTGTGGTCAGATGAGACCAAAATAGAACTTTTTGGTCTTAATACCACTCGCCGTGTTTGGAGGACGAAGAATAATCCCAAAAACACCATCCTTACTGTGAAGCATGGAGGTGGAAGCATCATGTTTTGGGGGTGTTTTTCTGCACATGGGACAGGACGACTGCACTGCATTAAGGAGAGGATGACCTTGGCCATGTATTTCGAGATTTTGGGGAACAACCTCCTTCCCTCAGTTAGGGCATTGAAGATGGGTCGTAGCTGGGCCTTCCAACATGACAATGTCCCAAAGCACACAGCCAGGATAACCAAGGAGTGGCTCCGTAAGAAGCATATCAAGGTTCTGGAGTGGCCTAGCTAGTCTCCTGACCTTAACCCTATAGAAAATCTTTGGAGGGAGCTCAAATTCCATGTTTCTCAGTGACAGCCCAGAAACCTGACTGATCTGGAGAAGATCTGTGTGGAGGAATGGGCCACAATCCCTGCTGCAGTGTGTGCAAACCTGGTGAAAAACTACAGGAAATGTTTGACCTCTGTATTGCAATCAAAGGCTACTGTACCAAATATTAAAATTGATGTTCACATGTTTTCAAATACTTATTTGCAGCAGTAACACACAAATAAATTCTTAAAAAACAATATGTTGTGATTTCTGTATTTTTTCTTTTAGATTATGTCTCACAGTGGACATGCACCTAAGATGAAAATTTCAGACCCCTCCATGATTTCTAAGTGGGAGAACTGGCAAATTCAGTGTGTTCAAATACTTATTTTCCTCACTGTATGATTTCATTTGGGCAATTCTGGATCCATTTTTGGGAGGCCAGATTAAAAAGACCAATGGGCCGGACTTGGCCCGCGGGCCATAGTTTGCCCACCCCTGCCCTATACAATGCATAGGAAAACTAAAGCAGAAACCAAGTTCAGATGTTAATTGGTGATATGTTCAATTAACATGGAAGCAGTTATTGACCATTATTAACATTTTAATACTATGCATGGATATGGAATTTTCTGTTCTGATGCAACTTGCGTCAACTCTGAGACCATCAAAATAATATTTTTATATAGCAGTGACACAAATGGCACTCAAATGGTCATTTTAAACAATGCTGTTAAGACAGGGCAAGAATGGTATTGTGGTGTTTGAGACTTTAAACAAAATATGTCACTGACATTTCATTAAGGTGGAAAGGTGATAACTTGTGGGAAAAGAGTTTCACCGTAAAATTTTACATACCGGTACTGTGAAAAAAGAGAACTAATGGCTTGGTTTTGCCTTATATTCATCATATCCTACTTTCACATTTTGAATGTGCTTTATGTATCATAAATGTGTTGTATTAATGGATTGTGCATAGTTAAGCAAGAAGGTAGAGACTGGACAACGATAAAATGGCAAAGATAAGTTAATGTTCAAATGAAAAATGTTCAAACATATTGTGGTTAAAGTTACAGTAATGCAAGTTCACTGTAGTTCTCTTGCAACACTGTTATTGCATTGTTGAATGTGTTGAAATCATCCTAAATACATCATGGGGGATACACTCAGTCACAAGTACTGTATGATTGTGCATTGGTTCATTCAAATCATTCTGATCAAGAACCCTATCATCAGTCACTGTTGGGCCTAATTGCTATATGTGTTGGAGGCTCAGTCACAACAGTCAGACTATGTTGTCGGCTCTCTGTGGGATTGCAATGAGATGTCTTACACATTCCCTGCCTCTGAATGGCTCTTTTGTGTTCAGCCATTGTGTGGGATGTGTGAAAACACTAAGAACTGTGACTAGCTCAGAGAGGACTTGCTCTGCCAGTGTCTCTGATTGGCAGTTGGAGCCACAGCAGGAAGTGTACTGTGACTGTAATTGAAAGATTACTGTGCCCCAGAAAGCTATTGATTAGGAAAAAACAACAGACTTCACTTATTGTGCTATTTAAGCTTCATTTGTACAGCTGAAGTGACTGGGACATTGTTAGGATGTTTTATGTATACATTTGGCTGAGGTGTGAACACTGTTGCCAGATAGTAAGGAAATGCAAAGCTGATTGGGTGTACTGTGTATATTTTAGTTTGTTTTATGTTTATGCTATTTTTATTAGATTGCCATTTGTTTAAAGACAGATTAGCTGGTGACCAGCTGCTTGCCTCCTTTATATTACTGAGTAATTTTGTCTTTTAGCGAAGGTCCTCAGTGATTTTATTCCCATCCGAATATGCCATGTCTGAGTTTTTCTTTCTCGTCTTCTGATGATAAAATTACAGGCTTCATTCCCTTCTGTTCTTTATCTCCGAGCTTGTCTGATCATTTTAGTTCCATCTATAAGAAAATCTCTTGATTGTCCAGGCTGACACTTTCAACGCATTTGAAAATAAAAACTTTTGGACATTGCTACTAACCTTATTTAAACCATCAAAAACCTTAAAAAATATCAGATCAACAAATATTACAGCTTTTGAAGAGCTATTTAATGATCTATTTGGTTTGGGTGTAAGATTTTTCCACTTCATATACTCCCTGGGACAGCATTTTGTGAAGGAATAAGAAACTAAAATCCGCCATGGTGGCTTAGTGGTTAGCACGTTCGCCTCTCAGCGCTGAGGTCTTGGGTTCGAGTCCACAGCTGAACGGAGTTTCCATGTTCTCCCTGTGTCTGTGTGGGTTTTCTCCGGGGACTCTGGTTTCCTCCCACAGTCCAAAAACATGGAGATCAGGCGAATTGGCTACTCTAAAATTACCCTGGTATGTGTATGTCTGTGTATGAATGTATGTATGCCCAGATATGGTTGGCACTCCGTCCTGGGTGATCCCCCTAGTGCTCGATGCAGTCCTCCAGGTGGACGGTCGCTTCCGGTTGAGAGTACGCTGTGCATGACTGGCTGCCGCTTCTATTTGAAATGCTTCTATTTGAAATTTGCTATTTGAAATGTGTCGATTGTAAAGTGTCCTTGGGTGTCTAGAAAGGTGCTATATAAGTGTAATGTGTATAATGTGTATATAATAAATGTGTGATACTGTCCACTCCCTCTTCTCAAATATTATATAAAAAAAGTGAAGCTATACTCTCGAGTGAGGAAGTAAGTCCTCTATGTATGGGAGTGAATGGATCTAAATGGCTAAAAATACTAACTTTTTTCTATAGGCCACACAGTTACTGACTGCTGATTGGTTATTAAGTGACATTGGCAGGGCAGAGCAAAGCCGCTGTTTTAAAGTCTTAAAACTGGTGTTCAAAAACATATAAAAAACCATGAACGCAGTGCTGATTTGTTTTATATAGGTTTGTTTTGGAAAACGGTGTGTTAATGTATATTAAGGATATTAACCATTTAGAAATTAGTTTTGTACTAAAGCTCCATGCAAGTTCATTCATTCTGGACTTCCTCAGCAGTGCCTCTAGAATCTGACCAACCAAGGCAGCAAGTGTCAGTTTTCCTTAATATATAGCTTCTCTGATAAACCTCGAGAAAGTCACTCATCCTGTAGTCACTTTAATTCTGTCCAAATGCAGTTTCAACTTTGAGGAGACCTGTAAAATGTTAAAAAGATGTCCTCTGACAAATTAATCCAATCCAAATAGGGCTTATGTATCAATGATCGGCCTATAACTTTCATCTTGAGATACAGAACATTACAAAAGCCCAGCTTAATGTTAATGTGGCCACCAGTCCTGCCCTCTATTGATATCGGCCATTTGTACTGAAAAACAATCGCCAATCGGCATTGGTCTAAATAACACTGGTCTTTCCATCTCTGCAGTTTTATAAAATTAATAAAAGAATTTTATATGCATCAAAAGTAAACAATATCTAACTTTAGCCCAATGAGTCATGAGTAATTATACTGTGACAGTTAAGTGCATTTACATTATTTTGCACAACTTACCTAGACGGTAGCAGCCCTCCATTGTCTTAATTTGTCCCACCAAATTACCTGAACAGTGTTTTACTATGAATATATATTTATTGAGAGGACTCCACCCCCTCCTCCCAGAAGGGCATTTTACAGTGAAAGACATTTTACCATGAACATCTTGAACAAAAATATGCTGATTACAATATGCTTTATTCTATATATTTTTATGTTTGATTGATGATTATTTTTGCATTTTAATTCCAACTGCAGTACTGGAGTGGTCCAGCATTTGCTCTTGGCATTTGTCTGATTTGCCTTGATTGTTCTATTTTATGATTTTGTAATGTAATGTAAACATGTTTTAGTGTTACATCTAACTCATATTTTTGTCATTGATTATTCAATTTTTTTCGTTGTGAAAAATTTTATCAAGTAATCAGATAAATCATACTTTTGTGACTATATCAATAGTGTATTGTGCAACATGAGCAAGCATTTGGCTCAGAAAAGGTTTTTATTCAACTCAACACTTTTATTAGATCAAAGCTTAAAACCTTTGGCTTATTGGCTCCAGAATTAAGCCAGTTTAATCAACAGTTCTGTGAAACTTTTATGATGTACATGAATAGAAATTATGAAATACAACTTTACAAACATAGGTTAGCCTATTTGTCCTTATTTTTATTTTAATAAAAAAGAAAAAGGCAATAGCCCATCTGAAAGCGAGTGTGTGTGTTGTGTTGTGTTGTGTGCAGGAGGGATAGATGAGGGAGGATAAATTACTTGAGTGATACTATAGTTCTAACAAAAATGTGTGTTTATCAGCTAACAGTCATAAAATCACGTTTGTCAGTGCTGCAGCACCTGAACTGAAAGCATCCTAATGTGAACTTTGTGCTTTCAGTTCAGGTCCGCTTTACACTGTCCACCTTACGCAGCGTAAAATAGTCCCACATTTTACAAATTTTTGCACACAGCAAAAAATTATCAGTCCATCAAACCTTTTTCTTTTTCCCAGTTCTTGCAATACCGCCTCCTGTATTTCCCCATTTACCTGGCATATTAGCTAGTGACTGTTTTCTCTTCATCTTCTCTCTCTCTCAGGCTCTTTCCTTATATTATGTTCTCTTCGTTGTTATTGTTGTATTCAAACTTATATACGCGTTTGCCCGCCATGTTGAAGTAATATCCTAGGCAACACCCACTTTTTTGTTGTCTTTTTGGCGGCCACAGTAATTTTTAAATGTAGCCCAAAAAAACACACCCGCCACCCTTGAATTTTCACCCGCGACTGAATTTTCAAACAAGCCCAATTTGGCATGAAAACTGTGAACCTGGCAACTCTGCTGCAAGGGAACACACCACAGACTGGAAGCTAGCAGGTCTCAAACAAACTCCCTGAATCAGTTGGGAGTCGCTCCCCTTCAAAGAGCTGCCTTTCTTTATTTCACTCGCTCTTCCTTTCTTTATAATGCTATAAAATAATAAAGTTTAAAAAATAAAAAAAAACAGAAGTGGTAAAACTATGTTGTATCTTGGGGCAAAAAGAGCCGGTTCCTCATGAGCCAACTGCTCTTGGATTATGAGAAAGAACCGGAATTTGTTGTCACACATACGTGGAGGCGTGAGCGAAGCCTTTTTTTATTTTACGCTCTGCATTTTTTTTCTTTAAGCGAACTTATTTAGTCAGATAGTTATTTATTGTAAAGTAAATGCAGTTAGAATTTCAAGCATTTTCAAGCCTTTTCTCCAAAATTCCAGCACTTTCCAGGCATGGAAAACAGAACGTTAAAATTGAAGCATTTTCCAGGATTCCAAGCACCCGTACGAACCATGTTAGCTGCTTTTCACCAGCGCCGCCAAAATGCACTGTTGTGTTTAAGACAAGTGTGTGATTAGGGGAAAGCGTAGTGGGGCCGGGCGAGAGAGTGCGAGGTCGCTGTGTGCTCGTCTGTTTGTGTGAGGAGAAGGAGGGGGGGTCGCTGTGTGTATGTGTTAGCCGGAGTGTTGGCCTGTTAGCTTGGCTCTCTAGCCTGTTATTTTGGAGTGGCTGCAGTCGACAGCAGTCATTGTAAGTTTCAATAATAAAGCGACAACTGTAAACGTCTTTCTCATCCATTCTTTCAACGTGTCCAGCCGGACGCTACAATATTATGTTCTGACAATAAACATTGTAAGGGGATATTTTTTTGATAAAGAAAATGAGCTGTGTAACCGACGCGTTATAGAACACACAAATCTACGTGTTAGTTTTTAACCTGTTATTCTCTCAGAAAACAAGGAAAAACAAAAATAACAGACGTAAATTGTATATTTAAGTTTGTTTGTATGAATCTTTTTCCACAATACGGTCAGAAAACTGTGCAGCTCCACCCTCTTTCCATACCAAAACAAAAAAGTTACCTAAACACTAACGTCAAGCAGTATTATCTGGACACACACGCACAGCTTAAAGTAACAGTGTCCCATTTAAATCTACTACAGTGTAAATATAAAATAATACACAATAAATAAAACATTTAAATAAAATAAGATAACTGGCAATGTTTTAAAGCTGTAAAGAGGCATTTGGCTCCTACAAACATTTTAATATTTTAGATAGTAACATTTCATGTATTTAGTCTGTTTTTAGAAAGATGTTTAAAACTATGACATAATTATCGAGATTGATCAATACAGAAAAATTTATCATGATAAATTTTTTGGCCATATCGCCCAGCTCTACTACGAAGTGGAAGTGATGTGATAGCAGAGAGGTTTAAAATAAACAGACTTTGGTGACATGAATTAATAATTTTAATAGTAACTCAAATAATTTGATTAATTTGTAATAAATTGAGTTACTCTTGTAATTGCTTCAGCCCTACTTGTATTCTGCATTTGAAGGCATGACCCTGCTTGGTTTAGGCCTAGTCAAAAATCTGTTGTGTTCATGTTGCCTACAAGCTAAGTGTTAATGGCATTATTGTTGATTTTATTAAACTTTTACCTTTTAAAATAGGAATTGGTCAAAAATGACACACAAAAACTGCATATAAAAATATCAATTTAATTTTTGTACTTTGAAATCCTTGCTATAGCCTAGTCTACTGTTATTACAGTCAGCAGTGCAGTACTGTATCGGGATTAGATTTATAATAAAATCTCAAACTCTAATGGTATTAAAGAGCAATTTCAGAGGCCTGCACTTGCTTTGTGATTAGACAACATGCTTCCTACTACAATATGTGATGAGCATACCTCGGATAATTTTCTCAGGCTGTTTTCACACTTGCAAGGTGATATGCCAGGCTGTATGCATGAGAATGTGAGATAATGAGATCACTTCCCCATACTTTGTAACCTCTGACTTTTCCAGTAAGCACTTGGCATGGATAGCACATATTTTCCTGACTGAAATGGTGAGAATGCTCTGCACTTAGAAGTGCTTTTCCTTTACTGAAGGAGCGAATGGAGAAGAGCAGCATGTAGAAGAGTGGAGCTGCTGCTAACTAGTGTGTTGTTGGGAGTGCTCATCTGTCAGTGACGCCGGCGGATTGATGACTCACCACTCACATTGGTGTGGGGAGGTTGGGGGCGGGGGTGTTGTATTTAACCCTTAACCTTAGAATGAGCCAGAGGCAACACTGAAATCTACAAGATAACCACCCCTCCCTGTTTCCGTCCCTGGTTTATTTCTGGAGTCATTCATTTATTTTTAGAAGAGGGTAGTACGTAAATGCCACGTGCAGGCAAAAAGTTGTTCTTTGCATCTCTGTGATAATCCAAAGTGGTGGCATTGTGGAAAGATGAGAGGGTGGATAACAGTAATTGTGTTCAGGCATGTATTAATTGAAGACATTTTGTCCCAGGTTGAAGAAGGGTAAACCACACTGCCACCATGAGAAACTAAATAGCTCCATCAGATAGCCTTCAGCTATGTGCTACCTCTCTCTAACTGTGATGTGGAGGTGTTTTGCTTACTTGTGATTTTTTACCATTGCCTGGAAACATACTATAAATAACCATTTAAATTCAGCAACTCTGATGGAATATGTGTTGAGCAATAGCAGTCTCTGTCTCTAGCATTACCTTAACCTTGAAAACCTTTCATGTAGACCTAAGGGTGTTCAGAGTGTCACAACTTGCATGGAGCAATGCTCAGGATTCTCTCCTAATGTGCTCTACAGAATTGTTATTCATTAAAGGCTTTCCTTTCTTATCCTTGTCTTCATGAATTTATTAACAAAAATTAATCATCTATTGGCAAGGGCATATTAAAATAGTTATACTTTCAGGTAATCTCTTCAGAGGCTTTCAGATGTTTTGTTACATTTCATAATGTTGTGAAATGTATGTGGAAACTGCAGCTTTATTCAGTTAACTTTGCTTATCTTTGCTTATCTTCTGCTAAGCTAAATTGATGATTTAACATTTAGCGTGTTGCTTGGTCATGCAGTCAGAAATTGTCCCAGCAAATCACAGTCTTCATTGGCAAACGTTAAACATTAACGTGAGAGTATTTGTGGGGAGAACTAATGTGTTTCACATTTCAATATTAACGTGTATGGATGCCTATATATATATATATATATATATATATATATATATATATAGGTAGTTCTCAGTGTTGCGCAACAGATGATGTAAAAGACAAAAATTGCTTAGACCATGTTGCGTACATCAAAAGTTGAACAGAGGCAGCATTGTCATGCACTCTGATTGGATAGAAAATTAATGTTCTGGGTTCTGGAGTGTTGTCTATGTAACAGTGTATGGCTGTGTTTAGTGCAAATTGTGTCAAAATGGATGGAGATGAGGAGAGACACACTGAGTTGGTCAGAAAATATCTACATGTATATGACTGTTCCTAAGAGGATCACGGAGTTCAGCAGAAATAAATTGTCTATTGATTGCACTGTGTTAACAGATGTGGACCCTGCAATAGCACAGCTGATTTAACATTGAGTTGCTACAAGTTGTGCTAAAAAAAAATTTAAACAGCACATTTATCTTAAATGAAGACCAGTTATGAATGTAACCATCTGTTGTACCTGCTTTATGTTGTTGCTGGTGCAGGACTGTGAAAGCCTACAGTGCTGTTACCTCACTCAAAGACAATTAATTAATTTTTTTGTTAAGTGATATTGTTGCCTGGACTATAAATTGGTCTTTAGAAGTTGACCAATATGTTTTGTTTTTGTTTAGTTTTTTTCAGGCAGATACCAATTATTAGCAATCAAGCACACAGATGATCAATATTTGACAGATATTAGTTAAAAATACTTTTAGATAAGTTTATTTTTTAATGATCTGTGTGAACTTGTTGAGTCATGCAAACATCCACTGATGGCAAACGGAAATATGTCAGCCTTGTTCACTGTGTTCTTCACAAAAGCACCACGTTCAGTACAAGCAAAGTTTTCCAACTGACTTTATATATCACCATCCAAACTAAAAGAAAGCAGATGGTTAAAAAAGTGACCAGAGTGGAGGCAGTGACTGACGCGACATGAAAAACCCAGACAAAACCAGTGCGTGTCCTTTGAGTGGACACTATGTGGGTGTCTCACTGGAGTGTTCTGGTTATGACCAAGCAGCCAGCTCTCAACACTCTTACATTATCCACTCATCCATCTGTTCTGTCCTTTACAGAGGTCATTATATCTAGACCAGCAGAGTTCTAGCTCTAGACCCAAACTACCAAGCTAATATGTGCTCTTGTACCCGAAACTCAAAATTCCAGAATTACTCGATTGGAGGAAAACATGTGAAAAGGGTTGTGTTGTTTACTTGGCTTTTGAACAGTGAATTAACAAATTACCACATGTTAAACAACCTCACACACTTGTTTAAATGTTACATGGACTGGACCACAGTGGTGTGAGAACTGGAGTAGCATGTGTAGTCAAAACAGGGCCATGTGACTTGATTACATTCAGCCTTTCATGTCGCTGCAAACTCAACTCCGTACCCTTTAAATCTCAGACATGCACACACACACCGAGTTCATTCACAGCATCTGCAGTCCGTAGCTTTGAGAATAAACTAGTCGGTGACTCATCTCTCTCTGCTGCTGCCGCCTGTAGGGAGGAAAGGAGGGGGAGAGAGAGAGAGAGAGAGAGAGAGAGAGGAAGAGAAAGAAAGCCTGAACAAGAATGGGGCGAGTGTGGTGTAGATCCATGTGGCTGTTTGTGTACTGGTAGTATTTCTAGGAGGGGTTGGTATGACTTCTTGTTATATCATCACTCTTGGGTTTAGATTGGCTTTTGTGTGACTGCGCGCTGGAGTTTGTGTTGGGAACATCCCTAAAATCTGCATGAACTCAGTGATTTAGCCTTGCCACATTCCCCTTTGAATACTGTCCAAGGAATTAGCCAAATTATCCCCCAGAGCCACTGCCTGCTGTTTTCCTCTCAGTTCCTCTGCTTCTTTTAATTTTGTCTCTTTATTTGTAAAAAGCCAAGCGCTGAGACGAGTTGGGAGTTGGACTGTGTTTCTTAAACATTTGCTGTCCTTCATTCTCTTCCTCTGGGTCAGTGACGGACGTCACCGGACTCACAAGGTGTCACCGGGGCACACGTTGTCGTGGCACTACAGCGGATGTGATGAATTATTCAGCATCCAGTTTAAAAAAAAAATGGCATAAACATGGTGTTCTTCATTGAAGGGACTTTGCCCATTAGGAATTTTACAGAAGTTGTCTTTTTCAGTCCTGAAACTGGTTTTATTCTATCAGCTACAGTTGCAGGACCCTCAAAGTGTGCATGAAATATTGCCTGATGACTTGTTTGAATATTCCACTTCTTGCACCTTCTAAGTGAAATGCATTTTGATTTATTTATTTATTTTAGATTTAAATGGTAAAAAATGAAGGAGATGAATTTTAAGTGTTTGGCTTTCATATGAAATTATGAGCTAAAGCTTATGCACCATGAACAATTGTGGTCTGGTGGTTAGGGATCTGGTCTTGTGAATGGAAGTTTGCCCGTTTGGTCTCATGTGGGTCAAGACTGAAGTGCCATTAAAAAAGGCACCTAACTGCTCCCCTGGCGCCGTTGATAGGTCTGCACACTGTTTAGGGTGCATGTTCTTGCAGTGTGTTCAGTAGTGTGTGTGCGCGCGTGTGAGTGTGTTTCACAGCATGGATGCAGACGTCAAATTCCATTATGTGCAAATTCCATTGGAAAAAAGTTGAATCTAAAAAAACTCTAATTTACAGAAATTTCTGTGTACCTCAAATGGAATAGAGCTCAGTAGGCACCCAAATAAACTGGGTATTTCTGTAAAAATACATTGGTAAACCTCTCTCAACCAGTACAAATGGCATCCAGTTTCTTCAGACTGCTCAAGGTGATTAGGACACATGGTCTTTCGTACTGTAAAAAACATGTTTGGGACCAAAATAAAATTAGAACTTCAAACATATCTAGGGTAAGACGTAAGTTAAGAAATATGTGAATTTGATTTTTTGTTTATATTTTTCTTATTTTATGTTTGTTTTTGTTTTAATGGCCATTTGAGCTCTGAGTAGTGGGACACTGTAACACCTTTCCACCAAAATTCTCTGCATCTGTTTTTGGGTGAGAATAAGAACAATCCAAGCATTGGAGTGTAGCTGTAAAAACAAGTGAATATAAAAGATAGGTTAAATTGTTGGGTTATGTTGTTATTGTGGTATTAGCATTTACTCGGTCAATTACTCTGAGTGGTGATTGGTGAGATTTTGCGTTTGTTTTAATGATTTCAGGGCAGTTGTAATTGGCCTCTGGCAGGGGGCTGTCTCATGCAGTGTTATACTCTGGATTAGCTGTAATTAAGAGTTGTGTCCGGATGGCTTCCTGGGATGTTTCTGAAAGGAGGCACTTTCATCTTTTTTATTTTTTTCCCCCACTGCTGGCTAACTGAGCACAAATGCACCATTGCTAGTGTCTGGTCAGAGTGTTCAGTTCAAAGAAATATCAATACCGGAGTGTTGCAGTATTATTTTTGTGACACTGTATAGATTCTCAAAAACACTTGCTTTGTTTTGTAATTTTCTTGTGAACATTCATGGCAGACAGCAGTAAATGATTAGTAGCATTAACAGATGACAGATTTTTTTTTTTTTTATTGTAATGTAGCTCCTTGCTTGCAGTGTTAGTGTATTGCAGTATATTGTACTGCAGCCCCTGTATCATGATGCATATCATATCCTCAGGTTCTTGCCAAAACACAGCTCTAATGACAAATGTTATATTTGCATTTTTGGTTGTTTAAACTATTTTTTAGTTCTGCAAATCTGTCTCAGTGATTGAGAAAGAGAAGTGGTTGAATGAGCTTACTTTTGTGAATGAATCTAATTTTAGGATGACAATCTGATGATGTCATATTTATGCAAAAATACAGACAATTCTAAAGACAATACACAAACTTTCAAGCACCACTGTATATGTGCATCTTAGGTCAGTGTGTGTATCTATGGCCCAGCCTCAGTCAAACAAAGTAAAAAAAAAAAAAAAAAAATCTAAATTTGAGTCTGCTGCTGAAGATATATATTAAATTGAAAATAATGTTTTTGTATTATTGAATATTCAGAAATGTATTGTGTCCACTTGGGAAAGTATTTCATGTCAAATATTTAATTAAATATATTTAATTGCTTCTCTGTTAAGTTAATCATGATAAAAAAATGACTTGCTTGACAGTACTGCTTTCATCATTAACTTTTAGCAAATTTGAAGCAAAAAGCTTCACAGTCTGGGCTGCAGCACAGTTTCACACACTCCACTTACTTCTTTCTATGATGCTGTTTTAAATGGTGGAAAAGATTAGTGGTTCTCGAACCTTTTGTCCGGACTTGAATATGTTTCTCTGCTGCTCATCCGACACTCTGAATCCAAAACATCTCCTCATAGTTTAGCCATTGTTTTTCTTTTTACTTAACAACTGCTCAGTGATTGCTTCTTTCCCGTCTCTCTGTCTCCATGCCGGCCCGTCACTGCCTGCCTCACGCAGGGTTGCCAGGTCCAACAAAAATATCCAGCCCAAAGTCAGTCTAAAACCCGCCCTTCAGAAGCTTAAACTAGCCCAAAATATATGTCTGTCACAGGTTTGAAGCAAATGGCAAAACAACTATGAGTGTACGACTTAGTATTTTGTTTATAAGGGATTTATCATCAGTCCATCAAGCCTTTTTTCTTTTTCCCAGTCCTTGCAATACCTCTCTCTCTCTCTCTGTCTCTGTCTCTGTCTCTCTGTCTCTGTCTCTGTCTCTCTCTCTCTCTCTCCCTTTTCAAGCTATCTTTCCTTATTTTATGTTGTCATTGTTGTTGTATTCAAACTTCCTTGGTGTCGACTTATGCACGTTTGCCTGCCGTGTTGAAGTAATATCCTAGGCAACACCCACTTTTTTGTTGTTTTTTTAGCGGCCTCAGTAATTTTTAAAAGTAGCCAAAAAAACGCACCTCGCCACCCTTGAATTTTCACCCACGACTGGATTTTCAAACAAGCCCAATTTGGCATGAAAACCGTGAACCTGGCAACTCTGGCCTCACGTGTGAAGCAGTTGGGAAGGGGGAGTTTTTTGCGAGGGAGAGAGTGAGGGACGGACCGAAGTTGTGCAGAGGCCAAATGCGGGATCTACAAGTGTAATTACGACGCAACATAAACTATACTGATATAAACGATATTGTCTCATCTTATATCTTGTATAAAAATATATTGATATTTCTTAAAAACTCGATATATTGCCCAGTCCTAGTCCAGGGAATGTTTTATACTTGATTTTGTAGCATTCCTGTGAGGATTTGATTGCATCCAGTGACAAGAGCATTGTTGAGGTCAGGATGTTGCATGAGCACCTCAACCCCAACTCATCCCAGGAGTATTGGCTAGAGCACCATCATTGCAGAGAACTCTATACCCCTCAACCCCCTGGCATTAGGCATGGTGCCAATAGGTTGATGATTATCTGCTCCAGAAAGTCCTGTTCTTTTGGCAGTACTGCTCTACAGAAACTAGGCAAACTGTGTTACACATCTGTGACAGCAATGGGTGCATCTTAGAGTAGCTGAATGCTTTAATTAGAAGAGGTTTCCCTAGACATGTAGACATATAGTGTAGGAATCTGTCTGAAAGTGAGAGTTAAGTTGATGTTTACTCAATGAACAGGTGTACCTGCTGTTTTGAAATTTATTTTGAGTTGGGGCTTATTCTGGACTCTGCCTGTGTGTGTGTGTGTGTGTGTGTGTGTGTGTGTGTGTGTTGATGCTCCTCTGGAAGGTTGGCACCAGGCTCCACGTCAGCAGAGCAGCAGCCTGGCTGCATGTGAGGGGAGGGCTGTGAGGGAGAAGGGGAGGGAGGGGGATGTGGCCTTTTGTGTCTGATCTGTCAGTGCTCGTGCGTCAGTCTGATGTAAAAGTGTGGGTGTTTTTTTTTTTTTTTTTTTTTT
>BRDA01006090.1:85341-106043 GCA_036984385.1 Crenuchus spilurus | reverse complement strand
TTTTTTTTTTTTTTTTTTTTTTTTTTTTTTTTTCCCCTCCCCCCTCTTCTTCTATTCCTTCCTTCATTTTCTCATTCTCTTTTTCTATCTATCCATCTTTATTTCTCATTCACAACCACTTTTCAGTTTCCCCCCCACATTTATTCCTCTCTTAAACTCTTTTTTTATTCTTCTCATTCCCTCTGTCACTGCTGAAACATCTCCATCTGTCCATCAACAGAGCTTACTGGATGCACATGTTGCTTCTTTGTTGAACTCACCAGTAAACTCTACTCAACGAATAGGAGCAGTTACATATTTTTCAGCTTGTACACAGAGCCGTACTGTACATCTGAAATCAGCCATGACTTTGGCACAAAACAATTGCATGCAGTTGAAAAGGCCTCATTCTCTATTATTTGTGCAGTGGCGCTTGTGCATGTGAGAGTGTTTTTAATTCCAGCCTTTTCTTCAGGTTCACTTACCTGTTACATCAGACTGACTCACTGCACATCAATTAAGCAGCTTCAGTCTCTCCAAATGAGGCTTCAAAGGTCCCTTAGCACTCCACATCAAAGTAAAGAGATAATGGTTTGTCTGTCTTTCTAACAGTTGTATGAAATCTTTACTTTTGAAGGAACTACATGGCCTGTAATGATCCCTGGAACACAGGCCAAAAGGGGTCGTATTCCATTCAGATATTCTGCTAATTTTATGCAAATTTCAGAAAAGTTAGCAAAAGAAATGAAAAATGGTTGTTTCAATAACACCCAAATTCTGGATGATCTTGAAGTCCTGCACTGTACAAGATACAGCCATTGACTTGAATGTCAAGAGCACAGTGTAACTGGTCAAGAGTGGTTAGCACGTTAGCCTCTCAGCACTGAGGTCTTGAGTTCGAGTTCACATCTGAGCGGAGTTTCCATGTTCTCCCTGTGTCTGCGTGGGTTTCCTCCTGGGACTACGGTTTCCTCCCACAGTCCAAAAACATGGAGATCAGGTGAATTGGCTACTCTAAAAAATTACCCTGGTGCATATGAACGTTTATGTCTGTGTATGAATGTGTGTATGTACAGGGGTTAGACAATGAAACTGAAACACATGGTTTTAGACCACAATAATTTATTAGTATGGTGTAGGGCCTCCTTTTGTGGCCAATGCAGCGTCAAATCGTCTTGGGAATGACACATACAAGTCCTGCACAGTAGTCAGAGGGATTTTAAGCCATTCTTCTTGCCGGATAGTGGCCAGGTCACTACGTGATGCTGGTGGAAGAAAACGTTTCCTGACTCACTCCTCCAAAACACCCCAAAGTGGCTCATTAATATTTAGATCTGGTGACTGTGCAGGCCATGGGAGATGTTCAGCTTCACTTTCATGTTCATCAAGCCAATCTTTCACCAGTCTTGCTGTGTGTATTGGTGCATTGTGCATTGTAATATTTTGAGCAAAACTGTGCTCTTACCTGCTAATTGAACCTTCACACTCTGCTCTTATTGGTGCAATGTGCAATTAATGAAGACTGGCCACCAGACTGGTCCAATTTAGCCATGAAATCTCCCACACTAACATGATAGGTGTTTCAGTTTCATTGCCTAACCCCTGTATGTATGCCCAGATAGATTTGGTTGGCACTCTGTCCTAGGTGATCCCCCTAGTGCTCGATGCAGTCCTCCAGATGGACGGTCCCTGCCGGTTGAGAGTACGCTGTGCGCGACTGACTGCCGCTTCTCACCGGTGTGTGTGTAAATGGAGTGTATTGATTGTAAAGCGTCCTTGGGTATCTTGAAAGGCACTATAAGTGTAACATTCATTCATATAAACATCTGAAGTCAACTATATAATGACCAATTTCCAATTTTCTTAAATCAATAAAAACATTTCTGAAGCTCACCAAGTGTTTGCATTATATTTAATGTTTGGTTTTTATTTTGGATTTCCCATGCATGGTTCAACGACACTGCCCAACTAGGTATGCAGTTGTATTAAACATGTTACTTAGATTAAATGTTTTGTACAAAATGTAGTTTCATGTTGATTTAATATATAAAACAGGCTTATGCAGGTTTCACTGGCCATTTATTCTATAACAATTTTAGACTTTCATAAAAACTGAAGCAAATAATCCATAATCTGATTTCATTACACAGAAAACAATCTGAAACACTGATCCAGGAACTCCTCTCACAGGAGTTATTTGCATTGGTCTCAAAAAATGAGGCGTATTTAAATCATGCATGCCAGCTCTGACACCACCCATCGATTTGTGGAAGAGTGGCTTGAATGATTTTAAAGCTTAGAGTTTTGATGCTTGTGGGTTTGCTGCCAATAATGCCAAATTCATACATATATCCTGCTGTAGATGACAGAAATATGCATATGATTCTTGTAGTGTTGCACACAGTACTGAAAACTCAGTACTTTTTCAGTGACATAATTTCTGTACTTTTCTATATCGTCTTTATTTTACATTTTAAATACCCATAAGCGTTTGATGACTGGGTGTTTTATTTAATATTGTCAAAGAACTGTTTAAGATCATGTGCTCTGAATCCTACCCCTATTAATTGTATTAAAATCACAAGTCGTCATAACCTTATTTGAGAGTCAGAGGTTTGTCCTTTGTGATGTTAGGCCTGTGGCTTAGTCACAATAAAGAAGCAGCTTGATTCATCAGTTCTGTCTTTCACACACTGGGTAACTGATTTCTGATTGATTGTTAGCATCTGAAGCTATCTGTAGATAAACTTTCATTTTCTCTAACTTGAGTCATCTCTAAAGGCTACAAATTAATACAAACAACTATTGTTGCTACTGACAAGTTAAATGCACCCAAGTATCATTAGTGAGACCAGGGCTTTTTACCTGTGTACAGGTATGACCTGTGTATTGTGTAATTGGAATGGACTTTTGATCAAGTTCATCATTGGGCATTTAGCATCATGGTATACATAAAAATGGCTTTCCAAAGAATTAAGCTTAGTCTTAAAGAGGGCTGGAATTGAATATGTGACCATTTGCGTATATTTAAAATTTTGCTAATGTGTGCCTCAGGAGCCGCATGAAGTTGTGTAGTTTAAAATTTGAACACCAAATAAGGCCACTACAGGGCAAGCTACCCTAGGAGATGGAACACAAGGGGTTATAGGATAGAATGTGTCTTGTTTTGGTGGGAACATGCTGTTCTTACGGCAAACAAAAAAAAAAACATTAAAGTTATTTGGATTGCTTGATCATGCTTAATGCATTCATGTCTGGCTAGAGACATTAATTTGATCACTTGTGGTTTGTGATATTTAGTATAAGGTAAAGATGTTTGTTTATTAAAATGCTGCAATAAATGGGAACACCACTGAACAGAAACAGTCAGTTTTGACAATGGTGTGTTGGATTTGCATAAAGAATATGTTCATCCTCAGTGTTACACCAAGCTTTAAAAAAATCACCTAGATGTTGTTAGTAGTAGTAGCAGTTATTCACAGTGTAAAGAACCAAGACCATTTTAGAGAAGAACCTAGTCTGTTGTTCGGGGACCATGATGAAGCTGCTTCTATCTGCCATTTAAGCAGTAGTATTTTGTGTTAAAACCTGTATACGCTTCTTGGATTACCACTGTAGCTCCAGAGTCTAAATATGGTTTTTGGAACAGCCCTAAACTGGCCCACAATGTTTTGATGTATAATGTACACAGTTAGCATGGTGTAGATTGTAGCAACATGTGACTGCCTGGTGTTCTGGCAAGCACACCACACTATACCAAGAAGCATCCTTAGCAAGACCTCTAATTCTACCTTCATTTACAAAAGATACATTACCAAGTTGCTCTTTGATAAGTGTGTGTACATGTAAATGCAATATTATGCATCATATAACTGTTTTCCCAATTCCCCTGCTGATCTTGTATGAAATGGCAGGGTTGCACAATTTGATTTTTGTTAAACATTATCATGATATTGGCCTACAGATATTTTTGCCATGTTATCACATAATATGTAGCCAAACTTACACCATGTAACATAAGTGATTTTTTTTCACTATAAACATTTAAGGTCAGTCACAATCACTAATTGAACACTGGTGTTTTGACCATATTATGCAGCATTACTCATGTAATATGCATTGTATAAGATGATGTTTGTTCAGGTTTAAGCCTTGACTTTTTGTACATTTTGATCATATCAACTTTCAGTTTATGCAAAATACTGGTAAATTAAAACAAAATATTTCAGTCTCTACACTGATTCTCGTCGTTTTTTATTGATTCTTATCATAGTCTTGCACTGCATCTGTAACATGATGTTAGCTGAATGTATCTGGGAACCAGTGTTCTTTGTATAGGTAAACGTTTTTACTTGTCTAAACATGTCTTGACCACTGAGAGGAGAGAAAAGGCACATTTATTCCCTGCCATTTATTTTCTCTGTCTTGGGTGGTGGGGAAGAGGAAGCATGTGTGTTATTGATAGTGTAGAGTGTGCTTACACATTTCTGTTCATGATAATCTTCTGTTGTGTGAGCTTCCACTGTGCTGAAAATAAAAGTTCCAATTTTGGCTCTGTGTGTATGCATGGATGAAATATACCCAGCCTCAGGCTAATTTTGCAGACTCTAGTGTCTGAACTTCCACTGACTGTTACAGGATATTGTACACAGCAGAAATAAGCTACACTGCATCTGTCATGGAGAGTGCTGCAACGTCAGCATCTGTTAGTGTTCTAAGCAAACCACACGTTTACAAAAAAAGAGAGTAACACACTGTGCAAACAGAGCTGAAATTTACACAAAAGAGAAAGAACACTGGATTTTCATGTATTAATCAAAATCTCAGTCAAGTTCATGCTATGCATGCCAGTTTTCCGTTTACAGTTCTTTCTTTATTTGTTTTGTAGGTTAATATATTAGGTGATAATTCATGTTAGTTGAATATATTGAACAGCTGGATTAATGCTGATTAACACATCAAGCAATAACCAGACATTAGGACAACTTAACTCTTCTACTACAGATGTAAGTGTTCATTATTGTTAACGTTACAGGCATGATCTTTGAAGTTCTAAGCTCCAAGACAGTATATAATGAAATAATACAGTAAATATGTCAATGTTATGCAGCCTAATTAAAGTTTAGTTAATATATGACAGAAGGCTGTAACACCTGCACAGTATGACATGTACACTGAAGCTAAGTAGGTTTGGGTCTGCTTAGTATTAGTACAGGGATGAGAGACCTTCAAAGAAAGCTTGTGTGGTTGCTTGAAGAAGTGTTGGTGGACCTGCAGAAACTGCTGTTCATGTTTTCTGTGGGATTCACAATGCCTCAACACATTGACATGAACAATGTATTGTGTAAATGGTCTTTCTGATGAGCTGTAAAACCAAGGTCCTGATTCTCTGAGGTCAAAAAAATATTACTGGATAGTTCCTCTAAGAGTAGGGGTGTTACGCCCTATGTACTCTCTATATGTCCCACTCCTAATCATCCTCTTCTTCAAAAACGGAATTAGTCTATCACCTTTCTGCCTTAGCTTGTATGTGCTAGTGTATTCTTGTACACTTTCATAATGATAATAGACATTATTTTTCTGATTTAATGATAACATTGTATATGATCATTCATATGTTTTCAGGTCCTGCTCAGGTTCCCATGATGTCCCCAAATGGTTCAGTGCCTCCAATCTATGTGCCTCCTGGATACGTTCAGCAAGTGAGTTCAAATGAGTTGCTTTTCTGCTTTTGCAGCCTTGATGCGGTACGGTGGCTTAGTGGTTAGCACGATCGCCTCGCAGCGCTGATGTCTTGGGTTCGAGTCCGCATCTGAGCGGAGTTTCCATGTTCTCCCCATGTCTGCGTTGGTTTCCTCCGGGGTCTCCGGTTTCCAAAGTCCAAAAACATGGAGATCAGGTGGATTGGATACTCTAAAAAATTACCCTGGTGTGTATGAATGAATGAATGTATGTATGTATGCCCAGATATGGTTGGCACTCTGTCCTGGGTGATCCCCCTAGTGCTCGATGCAGTTCTCCAGGTGGACGGTCGCTTCCGGTTGAGAGTACGCTGTGCGTGATTGGCTGCGGCTTCTCACCGGTGTGTGTAAATGGAGTGTGTTGATTGTAAAGCATCCTTGGGTGTCTAGAAAGGTGCTATATAAGTATAATGTGTATGTATGTATGTATGCACCTTTTCTTTTTTCATTTGTTAAAAAAAAAGTTTAGATGTAGGTTGTTTCCATTCAGTTGAGTTCACTATGAATATATTCAGTGGTTTTGAAATTGCATTTTCTGTCTTTTGTTCTTAAGATCATTGAGGAGAATGGAGTGAGGCGGGTTTTGGTCTTACCTCAGGCGGAGTTCCACCCAGGGGGCCATTCTCCGCTGCACCACCCTCCCCCGCCACCACCCCACCCCACCCACCTGCAGGCCTTCATCCCCCACCCTCATCACCCTATCATGCCTCCACCTCCTCATCTGTACTCAGGCATGGCCGGCGGAACGGGAGACCTGAATCCCCCATACATCTCTCAGTACCACCCAGCCCATATCTACTCAGAGCAGGGTGAGTGTATATGTATCACGTTCCCATCCAGCCGTTACCAGAAACCTATACTTGATCTGATACAAACTTAAAATGGTGGTCTGTCATTTAGAAGTTAACTTTTAGTTTGAAGATTTTTTGTTATTTTGTATGAAAATTTTTTTTTTATTTGTGTGCCAAAAATAGTACTTTGAGTGAAGATGAGATTTGTTGATTCTCCAGTGGCCTGAAATCCTTAAGAATTAATTAAGAATCAAATCTAAGAATTAATAGCAAATAGTCAGTAACCAGTTAAAGTTGAATGTTGAAGCCTATTAAGACACATTTTCATTACTACAGTTACTTGTAGGAAGATCTACTAGAGGAACTTTTTTTTGGAATTGATTTCACTTGACATGCATCAATATGATTGAATGAAATGGGAGGGAAACTTCATTCAAAGTTATTGAATAGCCAGAACTTCAATCTTTGTCTTGTCGGTATGTCTACATATATGTGTGCCTATCAGATATTGTCTTGAAATGTCAAATATGTGCTTAAAATGTTGCAAAGGGGAAATGTTTTTTGTACATTTGTAAATTGCTGACTGCTCTCTCAGATTTGTGACGTTTTTGAAGATTTACTATTAACTTTTAAGCATCTATACTCTTATGGGTGCACAGAGAATTACAGACCATGTCCACATACATATCTGCCAGTGTGCATGCTGATGCATTAGAGTTAGCATCATTGAGAGAGATAAACAAATAAAATGGATACGTCTTGCCAAAGTAGCCCTGCAGTAATGCGTAAACAAAAATTGGTTTGAATATCTGTCAAAACTATCATGTACAATGCCAAATATCCTCCACCCCAGTGCTCTTTGGGTAGCATTTGCTGTTGTGTGTTTGTATGTGTTGACACACACACTTCAAGTATTTCTGTCTCTGTGTTTACAGTTTCCACAGACCACCAACCACATGGACGAACACCATTTGTTCACAGGGATGAAAGGGCTAACAAAACCTATGAGCGCCTGCAGAAGAAACTGAAAGAGCGGCATAGTGGGCAGCCTGGAGGAGGGGGTAGTCTGGTTCCTTCCAAAGACAGTCCCCCCCTTTCTCCACAGAAGAGCCGTGGAACCCCACCTACAGGAGGGGACCTCCAGAATGGCCTGGGCCTTAAAGGGGTGGATGAACAGGGCCAGGCCAGTGCAGCGGTCACTGGCTTGGATTGTCCAGGGAGAGGGAGAGATGTGGAACCTGGAGGTAGGGCAATGTTGAGTTCAACTGTTTTATAGTTGATGTGTATGGGAGGTTTTTCTGGAAGTACAGTACTCTGCAAAAGGCAGTCAGATAAATTACATACAGAGCTGTATGGTCAGTAATGTATTTGTTCACCAAAACATCAAAACTATTGTATAACGATATAGTGTGATTTTATAAGTCAATGTTGTAGTTTGCAAACTTCCATGAGACCAGTACATCAAGCACGCAACTTCAACTTCCTTAAATAAGTTGTGCTTCTAGTAGAATGTTTACAAATTCATGTATAGAGAAGATAAGGAACCAGAACATTTTCTAACCAAAATATCAATTACTTTCTTGAAAAAGAAGATATACATTACTTTTTACAGTTTATTTGTATTCATTCATTCTTTTTTGTCACACTTTGCCTGCTTTTCTGTGAAAATAATGGTTCAAGTGAATGAACAAATAACACATTACATTTGTAGAAAGTTTCCAAACTTTTCATGAAATGTGGTTTACACAAGCCACCAATGAGTGGACACCATTGTAGGACACAACTCAAAGAAAACAATTACAGATACAGTAGTGGCCATAATGAAATGTAAGGAAACTTGAGTTTTTCAGTTGTGGCAAGAGAGAGAATGTCTCTTAGAAGTTTTTACATTACCTCAGAATCACTTTGCTTAACTTTTTGTCCCCAACCGTGAATAGTTCCAAACTTTCCTTTTTCACCCTTTTCCGTTTTATTGTATCTGACAGAAAATACATAATATTGCACAGTCTAACAGAGTTCTGAGAAGATTGTACTAGTTTAGGTATGATCACTAGTGTAATCCCTTTGCACAGTTTTTCCTTTTCTTTTTAAAATATGAATCCGTCACTGAAGCAGTCACAAATGGCAGAAATGATAGTCCTGTCAAAATTCCACTCTAGCATTGAAAATGGTTCTGGAGCTGCTGAGTGATGTGAATGGGCATAGGGACAGAGCCTCTCGGTGACCTGAGTGTAGCCAGACTGAGTGGTGCATCTCTGGCCTCATTAGCTCCAACAGCTAATGGACCTAACAGCCGTAATTCACCCAGACTGACTGACTTGTGGCCTGCTTTAGCCAAGTTAGTGCTACTGCACTGCAAGCTACTGCACAGCAGATAACATGATTCATGGAACATTTCAACCTTCAGTACATACATTATTTCTGCATTTCATGATTTTTTTTTATCATTTGCTGTTTTTTTATTTTTATAAACAAACCACTTGTAGCGCCACATAAAGATGAGCCTGCATGATTATGACCAAACAGCAGCAAAAATGAGCCGTGGTAGCACATGGAGCGAGGAGGAGACGACATGTTTAATATTAGTTTGGTCAGATTGAAAAACTCACAAAAATGCTGAAACGTGAAGCTTATTTTCTGAGAGGATGAGAGAAAGGAGATGATAGAGCAAACTAAACTAAGGAAACTGAGGCAGCGGTATATATAAAAGCATATAAAAATATTTAAACGCGTCAGACGCACATCCTTCTACAGACCAATCAGTTTCGAGATAAGGAAGACAATGCACTAAGTGATGATGACAGAATGTTGGCGTGTCATAGTAAAAGTCTTTGGTGCACTAGTAAAAATGCAGTGTGAAAACAAACCTAACCGGACCAAATATATACAAATTAACGAACACACACATACCTTGTTTTGGACCATAGTCTGGATTTTCATTACATTTCATTTCATTACATCTTACATTGCTAACAACCACAAGACCTTACTAATTGTCTAAAAAGTCTAGTCATTTCCATCATATCACTTGTCAAGTTCTCTCAGCCCACTCAAACCACGTCCATGTCACACAGACTTTTCAGTGTGGTTAAAGACACAGTATGACTGAGATCTTTTAAAATAGCCATATTTGTCCATATTTGACAACTGACTCTGAGTAGGAAGGGCAGATCTGGAACCAGTTTAAGTGACAATGACCATGATGGCTATGTAAAACACTGTAGACCAGGGTCAGTGTTGTACTAGCCCTGCTGCTGATTGAAGTGATTACCCATAATGGTAAGGATAGAGACATTAATTAACATGTGGATAAGCTTTAAGCAGGTTATTTTGGTGATTTTATTGTGGTAGAAACAGCTGTGCTATTTAGGTCATTATTGAGTATTAGGTTGCAGCTCCAGTTTTAAACTAAAGATGCACAGTTTGATCTCCAGACATGTCTTGGCTGAGCCGCAACATCTATGGTATGTGGAGCTGTCTAAAAAAGACATTCTTCAGGTTTCTTGTTGAAGTTAATGTATTTTTCCCAACGTTGTTTTTTTTCAGAAATGAATGAAAAGACTCAGGCTCTTCAAGAATGGTTAAACAATATCAGCAAGCCAGTGGTAAGTATGGAGAATTTTTTGTCTACTTTAGATGGTTCATTAGTTGAGGCTGAGTTGCATATGAGCAGAGTTCATAAATATTATTCAAACACAGCTGAAACTGAAAATTTCACATACTCCTCAATCCTGAACACCTGACAGAAGATGCTGCGACAGTGCTTTCATAGTGCATCATTTACATGATTTCAACAATTATACCTACATGCATGATTGACTCTTGTCCCAGATGATCTGAGTAATAGCTGACTGTAAAACATCATTAAATCTGTATGTTTAATGAATAACAACCACCATATTACTGCAAATGTATTTTGCCAGGGTGATTAGGCTTTAATGTATAAACACCACAAACCACTCTCTTCACATTTATGCTCAATAATGATCATCCATCGTTTCTCTCACTGCCAGGCCCAGGGGGTTAAAAAGGATGTGAACTGGCAAGTTATTATTCAGAAGACAGCACTTCCTCTGTGTCAGTCTTGAGATCAAACAGGGCATTTTTGCAACAAAGGGACTTGGCTTGAAAGATCATAAATCATACCTTGGCTTCTGGTTGCTTTTTTCATGAACTTTTGGCCTGGTCAGTAAAAGAAGTCCTGTTGGTCTGAATGCTGTCCCACAAGACTTGGTCTGGCTGTCCTTATGTAGTGAGTAGCGAGATGAGCTTTGTCGTCATGCTCCTCACAGGAGTCCTGAGAGACTAAATAAAAAGACAGAAGGAAATGTGGTGAGCAGTGGAGCGAGGGCTCTGTTGAAGGCCTTCTTGGATGAATGGATTTTTTCCACTGAGATGAGCACAGGGAAGCTAACAGAAGAGCAAAATAGCACAGAAAAACGGCTAAACCTTATAAGGATACAGCAGGATTAAACATATTGGACATCCATGCCCTGCAGATTGTTGGTATCTTTTGGTTATTTTTACCAAAAGAATCAAGAGATCCACATGCATGCAGCTGTAACTAAAGGATAGTGGTTCTTCTCAAGTGGAACAAAGCTGAAAAAATAAAGAATACCCCCCCCCATCTTCCCTTTGCTTGCATAACAAGAGATTTCTTTAGTTTTACTGGAATAGTAAGTTGCCTAAATTAATCTTACATGACTCATTTCAAACACATAAGATTCAGCCAGACATTAATTTCCGGCATGACGATATGTTTACAGTGTAAACAAACTATTCAGAATGTAATTGCCCAGAACCATTACAATCAGAAAAGAACAAAATTGAATAAGTAATGTATTTACGAATGTGTATTTTCTTTAGGTGACTGATATTCAGGCCAGAGGAGCATGTCTGTGCTGGATGGTTCCAGCGAGGTCAGTTGCAGAAGAGGAGCAGAAAGGAGAGGAAAAAACTGAGGATCCCTGCTTTAGCTATGAAGTGTCTGTCTCTTACAGTGGCAAAGATGGAAAATACAACACTGCCTACAGGTAATTAATAGGGAGATGACGAAGATCTTTTCAGATTACACACTTGAACCCAAACACATGAACATGAATAGGCTTTACTGTAGCAAACAAGTTGTGGATTGACAAAAGTCCAAAATAAATAACAAGTTTCAATCGACATTGAAACATGTGATTGAGTATTTGGATCACATAGAAGGGACGTTCAGTTAAATTTCACATTTCTAATGATCACCCCAACTAACTGAGCTAGACAGGTAAGAGAAAGATGAAAATCTGGAAATCCTCTGGATGGACATCCTAAGTCATGCTTTTTTATTTTGTTGTGTCTATGAGACTAAGATTATTCTCACTTTGTCATCACTACATTACTGAAATTCTTATAAAAACAAGTAAAAACAGGCAGTAGTAACAGTATCACCTTGTGAAATGCAAACTGTTGTTCCTTTATATGGTTCCATTTTAGTAATCTCTCTGCCCTGTCTTTTTATCTTTTTTGTCCTTTTCCCAGTGGTACGGAGCTGAGTGCAACTATAGAGAACCTAAGACCAGCAACAGATTACCATGTCAGGTTTGTACTCAGGCTTGAGGTCTGTGCCGTGACTTTGACTGTTGAGATGACTCAAAGCCAAATTCAGATCAGTATCTGTGTCTGCTCATGCATGCGTGCTTGCACCTGCAGGGTCCAGGCCATGTATAACTGTTTACAGGGAAGCCCCTCTGAGTCTGCAAGTTTCACTACTCTGAGCTGTGAGCCTGACACACCCAGCGCACCTCGCAAAGCCAGTGGCACAAAAAATAGCCTTGTCCTGCAGTGGAAGGTATTTGTCTATGTAAACATATACACTCACTGGCCACTTCATTAGGTACACATACCTTATCTACCCTCATTGTCCATTTTATCTGCTCCACTGATAGACCTGCCAATCTTTATGCATTTTGCATAGCAGATACACATTTAGATGTCAAATTACACTGCTACGATTTGTCGCGTCAAAATATGCGAAAAGCCATTGATGACTTTGAGTTCAGCTGTCTGTGCATTTGTACTCTAGGCAGCTCATCTGTGGCTGTATACAACTATGTATATTGTATAACTGGTTAAAGATTGTGTATAATGATGTAGCTGGTTAAGAGTTCTATATAATGCTATATAGGGATATTTAACATTGTATCTCATGGTAAATTGGCATATAATGGTATTTATGGATGCATAACCAGCAGAAGAAGAAGATGATGATGATAGAGTGATGTATAACCACTTAAGGATTGAATTTAATTGTATATAGGGATGTATAACTGGTTATGGAGTGTATATAATGGTACATAGGGACGTGTAACTGGGAAAGGATTGTTTAACACTATGAATAGGGATGTACAGTCTGACTAGTTAAAGATGGTGCATATTGATGTGTGGTGATGCATATATGGTCAAAGACTATGTACAGTTAATTACAGTGGGGCCAAAATGTATTTAGTCAGCCACTGATTGTACAAGTTCTCCTACTTGGACAGTTGAGAGGTTTGTAATTTTCATCATAGTTGCACTTCAACTATGAGAGACAAAATGAGAAAAAAATCCAGGAAATCACATTGTAGGATTTTTAAAGAAATTATTTGTAAATTATGGTGGAAAATAAGTTTTTTTTATTTATATTTACTGTATATGAGTAACTGGTTAAAATGTGGCATATTGTTGTGGCAAATAATTAATTATGAGTATATGAATTTGTATAATACTGTAAAATGGTCTTAATACTTGTATGTTGAATAACTAGATGTGGTGGTGAGTATGAACTATGTGCTTTGTAAAAAGTTGTGATGAGTGAGTATGTGAACTCAGTACTGAACAGCAAATGTGCCTGACCTCACGCCGCACTGAGTCATGCCATGCTCTGGCGCAGTAAGTTGCCGCTCAAAAAAAATTGGAAAAAAAAGTTTGGCAAGTCTGCATTGATCATTTAGGTGTGCATCAGTTCTACAATTATAGACTGTAATTCATCTGTTTCACTCACCACATTGTTAGCTGCTTTTCATCCTGCACTTCAGAGGTCAGGACCACCACAGAGCAGGTATTATTTAGGTGCTGGATCACTCTCTAGTGGTGTTAGAGTATGTTGTAGTATAAGTGTATCAAAGACAGCAGTGATGCTGGAGATTTTAAAAGTGTTTACATCACTGTCCACCATTAGATAAAAATACAATGTTGGTCCACCATGTAGATGTAAAGTCAGAGACACTTACTGCATAGTTTGTTTTGTATCCTCTAGTCCATTATTGACAAAACACTGTTGGCTCAGTAGTTTATTGGTACACTATTTTCACTCCAGCAGTGGCACTGAGGTGTTTTAAAACATCAGCAGCTCTGCAGTGTTTGATCCACTCATACTAGCACAATGCACACTAACACACCACCACATCAGTGTCACTGCAGTACTGAGAGGGATCTACAACCCAAATAATACCTGTGGGGTTTAAAAAAACAGGGTAAAAGGATACCAAGAAAGTAGAGAGAGAAGAGAAACAGCTGGACAACGTTTGTAATTGTAGAACTGCAAACCACACCTACAGTTGTGGCCAAAAGTTTTGAGAATGGCACACATTTTGTTTTTCACAAAGTTTCCTGCTTCAGCTTTTAGGGAGGCAATTAACTCTAGATTAAGAGTGATCAGATGAATTACAATTAATTGCAAAGTAATTTCCTGTCATGAAAATGACCTCATCACAAAAATGACTGCATTTCATCTGTACAAATTTGCCTGCTAACACCATTTCAGTGATGACCTCGTTAGCTCAGGAGAAAAGGTTAATGAGGACAAAACAGCTGATATCACTGCTGAAGAGTAGACTGGTTGCTTTGAAAGGGTAGTGGTGCTTTTAACTTTTCTTCTGTTAATCATGGTTACATTCAAGGAAACACATGCAGTCATCATTGCATCAAAAGGGTTTCACAGGTGAGGACATTACCTGTAAGGACATTACTCGTAAGACAGCACCCCAATCAACCATTTGTCAGATCATCAAAAACTTGAAGGAGAGTGGTTCACTTGCAATGAAGAAAGCTTCAGGGCACCCAAGAAAGTTAAGCAAGTGTCAATACCGTCTCCTAAAGAGGATGCAGCTTCGAGATTGGATCAGCACCAGTGTATTGCTTGCTCAGGAATGGCAGAGGTGTGAGTGCTTTTGAACACAGCGAGATGAAGGCTTATGGAAGTTGGCTTGGTGTCAAGAAAGGCAGCAAAGAAACCACTTCTCTCTAAGAAAAACATCAAGGACGGAGTGACATTCTACAGGAAGTATAGGGATTAAACTGTAGAGGACTGGGGTAGTTATTGTCTCTGATGAACCCCCTCCCTGACTGAATGCTTGTCCAGAGAAGAAAAGGTAAACACTACCATGAGTTCTGCATCTTGCCAACAGTAAAGCATCCCGAGACCATTCATGTGTAGGGTTGCTTCTCATCCACAGGAGTGGGTTCGCTCAAACTTTTGCTTAACACTGTCATGAATAAGGCATGGTATCAAAACATCCTTGAAGAGAAACTTTTTCCAACAATCCAAGAGAAATTTGGGTATGGTTTTTCCAGCATGATGGAGCACGATGTCACCAGGCAAAAGTGATAAGTGGCTCGGTGAACAAAACATTGAAATTTTGGGTCCATGACCAGGAAACTCTCCAAATCTCAATCCTATTGAGAATCTGTGGTCAGTCCTCAAAAAGAGGGTGGACAAACCCACAAACTTTAATCCACTCTAAGCACTCATTAGGCAAGAATGGGTTGCCATCACTCAATATTTTGCTCGAAAGCTAATATCCACCATGCTGAGGATAATTTCAGAAGTCTTTAAAGAAGAGGAGTCAACATTAATTTAAACTGGATGTATTTGTCAATAAAAAGTAAAATGTATGTAATGCTCATAATTGGTACTTCATTACACCATATAAACATCTGACAAAAGGTTCTGATAAAACTGAGGCATCAAACTTTCCCAAAACTTATGGCTGCAACTGTATATAAGTGGAGCAGATAAAATATACAATGACTGTACATACAATGTATGTGAACCTAGTGATTTGGCCAGTGAGTGTACATTAGTTAAAGCTGTCCTGCAGAATAAATAAATGTATTGCCTGTTAATAAATAATTAATAAATTACTTGTTAGGACTGCTCTGATGTGTTCTGTGTATGGTACACTGTCAATAAAAATAGTTTAATTTAGAAGCATTTACTTGATGGTCATATAGTGACTTTATTTGTAATTGTGAACATATCTCTTTTTTTATTTTAATTGCTAGTATTAAAAACTGAAATGTAAACAATATTTTGGGCTCAGATTTTTTTGCTTTGTTTTTACTGAAATCTTTGTTTTCCCAATATAATTATCTTTAGGCTCCATGTGACAATGGTTCCAAAATACAAAACTACATTCTACACTGGGATGAGGTAGGACTTTAATGTGTCTTAGAACTATATCTATATAACCACACAAACCTCTAACTAATCTGTGTAATTATTAGTATTTATGTTTAGATTTTTGTTGGTTTCTGAAGATATTATTAGATAATAATAGAGGCTTATTAGATATGACTGGCTGATTTGGAAGCATCAGAAATGCTTTTTGCTGGTTATTTCCTTACTGAAAACATAAGCAAATCATTATTGCAGAGCAGTAATCAATACTTCTACCTTGATTTATTTAGGTAGGTTGTCTGAGAAGTACTCCATTTGGGGTGGGGAAATAAAAACACTGTACTTTTGAATTTGAATTATTTTAGATTTCTCCCTATTTTGAGTCTCATTCATGTTGTGTGTATCTGATCTATGTTCTAGAGAAAGTGTGATAATTATGTATTCTTATCTGTTGCAACACTTGTGTCTGATCAGGGCAAGGGCACAGGAGTGTTTGAGCAGTGTTATTATGGCCCTCAGAAGCAGTACAGGGTGACCAAGCTCTCTCCAGCATCCAAATACTCATTCCGCCTAGCAGCCAAAAATGATATGGGTGTCAGGTATGACACATCAGTAATGAGTGCTTATTTAGCCCTCATTTTTAGGATTTTATTTTATTTTTGTACATCTTGGCAATTGTTTGTGTGTTCACTAATACAACCCAATTTTGGTCTCACTTGTGTAGCGAGTTCAGTGAACCTGTAGACATGATGACATCATGCAGTGTCCCAGCACCCCCACTGAGCCCCGAGTTGATTCAGGCTGGGGTCACCTGGCTGTGTCTACAGTGGAACAGACCAGTCGGATCACCAAAGGAAGATGATATCTGCTATGTGCTGGAAATGGAGGAAGAGGGCTTGGTGAGAGACTAGCATGAATTCATACTCGCAAAAATCTGATGTGTATGCTAAATTCTGAACTAAAATGACTAATAAAAAAAAATATTAGTCCTTTTCACAATATGAAATTCAGCAAACAAGTTGAAATGAAGAAAATGACAACCCCCACATACTACCACCCAAGAAAAGACAAAGAAACATGAAATATGTGAAATGTTAATTTGGTGATATAATGAAAATTAGTACTGTATTATGTAAGGGATAATGTATAATCTGCCAGTAAGTACCAGGAAATAAATCTCGACAGGACAGGGCACCAGGGAGTTGGGTCTTGTTTTGCAATGAAGGGATTTCTTTTAGTACTGACAGGCAAATTGTACATTATCCTCCTTATTTTATGACTGCTTGCCAAAAACGATAAAATAAACTTCACACATTATTTCCTTATAAAAATTCTGTCCGCTTCATGTCTGCTGAGAAAACAGTCCTAATAAGGCTTTTAACATAGTAAGTGCTCCATAGCAAAGTGTTAGACTACCTGCAGACTAAACAGGCTCAGCATTCTGTTTATTGATGTTAAATTGAATCTTCCCTTTAATTGTGTTGTTCATTTTATTGACATCTTCCTTGTTCAAATCTTCTTCCTTTATTCCGTTTCTTTTTTTCCTTGATAACTAGGCCATCAATGCTCATTGGTTCTCTATTCTCCAATATTAAAATTGATGGTAAAATCATCACATTTGTTTTTCCCTCTGTAAGGTGAGGCCAAATCGCTACTGGAACAAAAACATTTTTAGATACAAATTAATACATGAATTTCTGTTGTGATAACAGAACAGACTACTTATAGACCTCAGAACAATGAATGGCTCATTTAATTCAATGGAACATTCTCCAGCATTCTGAAGTGTCATATAATAAATGGCCTAAATTGGATCTAATGCATGACTTAAAGTACACTCCTAGAAATGCATAATTTTGTACAAACTACTGATTGACTGTTATGGATGTGCAGGGTTATGGGTTCCAGCCCCGCTACGATGGCGATGAGCTGTCATGCACAGTGAGGAATCTGCACCGGAGCACCAAGTACAAGTTCAGGGTAAGGGTAACTTCCTCTTTGCTTTGTGCCCAGTCAGTGAATGTTTAACGTTTATGTGGGTGTAAGGGAGTCATTTATCTGCTGAGCTAGTACCATTAAACTGCAGTGGCAAGGACAACACTGCCAATGCAGCATGTGCATGGAACTGGTCCCAGTGAGCTTACATTCATTATTAGCATTTTTGGATAAAGTTTTTCTTTAACATTACTGCTGGTTTGAATAAACCCTTAAGAGACCAGCTGCTATGCTTCTGCACAGTTTTTTCTCCATTATATTTCTTCTATTTTTCTCCTTTCAGAGGAGAAAGACAAGAAGATAGCATTGAACAATGTGGAGCATTGCTTCACTACTGTTGGGTGCCATCAAAGAAAGACCTGATTGCAATTATGTTTCCCAAAACAAAAGCATATTAATATGATGAGGACTCCTGGGTGGAAGCTGATGAGACTCTTTTTACCTGCTGAGAAACTCTCCCATGTTAGAGCACCAATCATATCCCGGCACTATGAGTGAACAGGGTGTTCCACTGAGGATTGATTATACTAATGAGGCAGCATGAGCAGGCTGATGATTTGTCATAATTCTTTTGTCCTTTTTAGGTCCAATTGCAAATGTGGAGTGCTAAAAGTGTAGAAGTGATGCTATCTCTGATAACAGTAGCTTCATCCAGTTTTCTTTTCATCCTCTTCTATGGTCTGTTCAGAGTAGGTGCATTTATGTATGTACACTACTGCTCAAAGGTTTGGGGTTGTTAAGAGCAAGCATTTAGCTTAGCCAAAATGTTTCTCATTGTGTGAGAGCACAGTGCCAGGAGTGAGCTTGATTCCATCTAAAGTGCCTTATAATGATACCAGATCCAGACATCCAGCCCCACATTAGAAAATTTAGAACATTGTGAAAATATTTAAGAATTGTGGAACAGGTGTGTTCATAATTTAATTTAAAAATTGTCGTATTTGGTATTCATTACGTTTAAATCTTTAAATCATAAGGCTGGGTTTCTCTTCATTTCACGGACAAAACATTACACTTTTAGCATCAGCACTGAGCTTGTCTGAGATTAGTGTTAATTGATTTGAGTGAACTGCACTACCTGACTACAATATTTTGGCAATTATTTGTCATAGATAATATGGAATAATAAAGTATGTAAATGCTAAAGAGATTTTAAAATCATTTAAATGTTTGCATAAGTATCATCTACTTGTGCTATATGGTCTGAAAAACCTACAGAGAAATCTAGACATTTCATTTTAGAGAAGTATGATCGTTTGAATTGCATTTTTTGTTTAGTTTAGATTTATTTATTTGTATAGTTGATACTGTGTTCTGAATGTTGTTTGAGTGTGTTGAGATGTTCTGGTGATGTATTTTGACAGAAACAGCTGAGCTAATTTAGATGACTGAGTTCTGTCTGATGTTTTGTTAATAGCATTAGCCATGCTCCAGTTCTAAACTAAAGAAAAATTTGAACTAGAAATATGTCTTGGCTGGGGTAAATGGAAAAATATGGAAATATATGCTTTTGAGTGACTTATTCCTGAAGAGCTGTTATTGCAGATTTGGTAAGGGAAGGGCTCGTTATGTAGCTCATTAGTTGGATCAAATGTGTTTGGAGCAGAGAAATTTCTAAAATATGGAAGGCAGTGGTACTCCAGGGCCCTTTTGAAAAACACTGCTTTATACTTTGTTGAATAGAAGGTGTTGTCTGTATAAATTATTTTTTATTTGTTAAACAACTAGTAGTAGTAATAGTAGTAGTGGTGGTGGTGATGGTGGTGGCTTCTTTTTTGTCATGTTTTTCATCATTATCATATTAATATCCTATGCTTAATATATTAAATGTTTCTCATACCACACTTTACTAGGTAGACCAATGAACCATGGCAGGATCAAAAGGGCCTATGCCTGATTAAGTAGCTTGTTCACAATCAATCATTCGGATGTTTGGTTTTCATAAAAACTTTATTCAAATAGTGATTGTGTAACTAGGGGTTGTTTGTGACTTTGTTGCAAAATATGTAACTAGGCTTGATTTATTACATATTTAACAAATCATTGCACAATATATTACAATCTTGAATCATGATCTGGTTTTATTCCTGGACAGTAATTGAGACTGTAGCTTTAGGTAATTGTCTCTGTTGTTTTAGGTTGCTGCTTATAATACAGAAGGGAAGAGTAACCCCAGTCCCATATCCGAGTTCACCACAGCCCCAGACAGACCAAGTTGCCCATGTAAACCGTGTATCAAAGGCAAACCACATCCCACTAGCTTCCGCGTGACCTGGGGTAAGTACAGCAATGAAAAACTGGCTGCTCATGACTATATCATTATGCATGCTGTGAACTGTTAACTGCATGTTTCAACTAAGTGTATTTTCCCACAGATCCTCCGAAAGATAACGGCGGTTCAGATGTGACGGAGTATGTGGTGGAGCTATCTGAAGGCCTAAGTGGTGTGTTCCAGTTACACTGTTGTTAATAGAGTTGCTTAAATTCAAAATTAAAGCTTATATTGTAAAGATTATGCAACATTTGTGTGCATGTATGTTCATGTTTTCAGGATCCTCTTGGGAGCCAGTGTACAGAGGTTCAGCTTTGGAGTGTGTGTGTGATGGGCTCAAACCAGGCTGGATGTATCAAGCAAGAGTCCACTGCCTCAGTGAGGGAGGCCAAAGCCCGGTAAGCACACACACACACACACACACACACACATATATATATATATATATATATATATATATATATATATATATATATATATATATATATATATATATATATATA